>JAOPSE010001121.1:0-184558 GCA_029449295.1 Zea luxurians
ATTGAAGTGATGAAAGGCAAATACTTTCATGATGTGTCTATAGTGAGGGCTAGAGGAGAAGACACTACTCCCATGCCAGAACGTGATGAAGTGGTAATCTTCAGGAGCTTAATGAAAGCTAGGCTTCGCTTTTCGCTCCACAATATGTTGGTCGAAGTTTTGAAGACGTTTGAGATATATCTTCATAAGGTTACCCCCGAAGCTCTTATTAGAGTAGGAGTTTTTATATGGGCCATGAGGAGCCAGAAAGGAATAGTATCATAATAATTCATGAGTTGTCTTATCAGACGAAGGCAACCAGAAAGGAATAGTATCATAATAATTTTGGTTGTTACAGCTTCGTGCCTAGCTCTGAGGTGAATTACCCTGTGCCCATGTTTTGAAAGAAGTGGCCAGATTCTTGGATGAAGGAATGGTTTTACGTGAAGAATGACCTGAATTAGAAGGAAGATGTGAAAGGCATTATCCAACATCCTATATGGTCACGCTTCGGCATTAGAAGGCCATCCATCGCACATGGAAATGAAGGGCAAGCGTGCCAAGCTGCTTTCAACACCGTATGCACCTATATTGGCACAAGATACTTAGTTCAAGAGCATATTGCTTACAAAGTATGGCCTCTTGCTAGCGAGTGAGAAATGCTGAAGGAGGCCGCCGCTGGCTCTAGCCAGAATGGCTTGGTTTATCTTAAATATACTTTTCGGTTCAGGAACCAATTTGATGAGCCAAATGATGATTGGCTAGACGCTATAGACGCAACAAGTGATGAATTACTTGGAACGTACTCGAGGTCAGAAGACGAAGCTATGACAGCTGCCTTCAGCGCTCGTGGCTAAAAGAGGTTGAATAGAGTGTTTGATGTTATTGGGTTCATTTACCCAGACTATTGCTATCCGGTCCAAAAGCAAGGGAGAAAAAGGAAAGTTGTTGCTTTGACATCTACTAGCTTCGAAGACAAAGAAAATCAAGGTCTCAACTCGCAGACGGCTGATGTGCCAAAGTTAATTGAAAGGGCGGAAACAACCCCCTAGCTAGAGAGACTGCTCCTGCTATGCCTATTGAAGCAATTGTAGACCCAGCCAGAGCGGCAGAGCAAGAAAAGCTGGTACAAAAGGTACCTAAGCAGCCTAAGATGATGGAGACAACACTTCTGAAGCTGTCAGCTACTACAGGAACTCCGAGGAAGAGGAGGATGGCAGTGTTTTGGAAGCTTTTTAGAATATGTGAAGACGTCGCCTCCTTCTTCTGCCGAAGCTTCTGGCAGCAAAACTAAAGATGTCACAGAGATGATCACTGCTAGTTCTTCTGCTCCTATCGAGGCGAGACCTTCGAAAATTGCACCAGAATCTTGTGGAAGAGAGCCCTCTAGAGAAACCATCGAGACCTGCTCCCGAAGCACCTTCCACTAGTGATTTGAATTTTATTGTTCGACATGCTTCGGAAAAACAACTATCAGGAGAGCAAATTGCCGAAACCGAACATTATGCTAGGGAGATGAAGTACCCCATGGATCCTTGGTATATGGAGGAGATAACGATGATGATTTCCTCTACTATCTACTTGACGGTAAGGAGATCAATGTATGCCGAGAAATGATGGATAACATGGGGTATCCGAAGCTTGAACTCGGGTTGTCTGCGATGAGCAAAGATCAGCTTGCAGATAGCCTTGCCTACAACAGCCTAAGGTTTGTATACTTTGGCTTGTTATTTTTCAATTTATGTTACAATAAACTGTTTTCACTCTTCGTTTTCTAGGGCTTGATTCTAAGCAAGGCTCTAAGAGCCCAGAAAGTCGCAGAAGATGAGAGTTGCTAAATAGCGCTTGGAAACTTTCGCTCAGAGGTCATTACATTAAGAAACGAACCTCTTGAGGATAAAATCCTACTCTCCTTAGTAGAAAGATTGAAATCCAGCGAAGCTAAGTTTTGTGCTCAAGCTGAAGCTCATGAAGCCGAGGTGCAAGAGTTAAAGAAGACATTTGCCGAAGCAATTGATAACTTTAAGGTGGAAGTGGTGAAACACGAAATTTGTGAAATTGAAAGATCAAGAGCATAGAAGAATGTCGATGAGCTTCGTGCCGCCAAGGAAAAATGCTATGAAATATCCATGGAATGCGCTAAAAACCTAAAGAACAACTTTTCTAAGGTTGGAGCATATTCCTCCGAGCAAAAAATCCGCGGAAATCCTGATGAAGTCATTCAATGGATAAACGGCGAAGTCGAAGCTTTCGAGGAGGTTCTTAGCGACAAAGGGGACTTTTGTGCCTTCGTCGGTGCCCGTAGGGCTATGTCCATCTTGGAGAAGGTTGGCTGCGATCATGCTAATGTTGTAGCTTAGCTAGACTTCGCCTTCTAAGCCAATGATATTAGAAACCCTTCAACCGAAGCTACTATCCTAGTTCGGAAATTTTATTCCAAAGTTTGGCTGAAGGGTGGATGAGAAATTGCTGATGAAGCTATCAAAAGAAATGAGAAAGAATCTCATGATGCTTTAGAAGAAGCAAAAGAGCTGAGGAAGCTGCCCAGCGGGCTAGGCTTATAGGTATGCACTTTTTAACTCATTTTCGTAAGTTTTTCAGCTTTGACTCTGATAAATATTTGTGTTTCAATGCAGCTATGCTTTCTCCACCTCCCGAACCATATAACCCCGAAGCTGACACATCCATCAAAGAGGCGCTTAACATAATTAAAATTGCTAATGATGCCATTGACGAAGCTGTCGATAGGCTTTTGAACGAAGCTGCCGAGAAAGTCCTTATAGTAGACTAAAACTTTGTATTTTTGCTAGTTTAAAGTCCTTGAACATGATTCTTGGTTTTGTAAGAAGCATTTGCAAATAGTTTGTATGTATGTTGATGTAATATATTTCTTTATGAAGCGTGGAACCTTCGTACATACCGTTTTTGAGGCGACAGCGAAAAAACACCTTCCCTTTTTTCACGCTTCAGAAAGAAATCCCCTTCTTCGCCAAAGCTACTGTATGATGTTTGATTCTTGTTGTAGACGTTGCGTAAGAATAGTATTGTCGAAAGCACAAACTTCACATGGCAGTAGTCTCAAGCATGGACCATGCATCTTTAATACTCTTTCATGACTCTTTACCCAAGCTGAAGGAGGAATTTTTGTTTTTTCACTGCTTTTGTTGATGCAAAATGATGTATGATACGATGTCATGATGCAATATGATGTGATGGCATGATGCAAATGATGTTGGCGCATGAAACATAAAAGATAAGATTCTACATCCCCTTACGAATGACTCTGGAGTCTCCTCACCATTTTCTTAGGTGGTATTTCAGCTCCACATTCCCTTAGGAACGACTTTGGAGCTAAGCTCTGCATCCCCTTGGGAACTTTGGAGCTTCTTCACCTTTGACTTAGGTGGCATTTAAGCTCTGCATCCCCTTTGGAATGACTTTGGAGCTTCTTCACCTTTGACTTAGGTGGTAACTTAGCTCTGCATTCCCTTAGGAACGACTTTAGAGCTTCTTGATCCTTTTTTGTTACACTCGATGGTGTAACCACAGACTTATTAGATCAAGCTGAAGGTTAAACCTCCTTGTATTGTCTTTTGAGGAGAAAGTACAAAGGCAAAAAGGACAAAATACATTGGATTAGGACACTCGCTAGTCGAAGTGTTGTGCTACCTTCAGTAGATGTGCCTTGACTCGAGCACAATGCTATTGACTGTGTGAGCATCGAACTCCTCCTGAGTATCGCGCTGTTGTTGCGCCCGACGATGCCCTTCTGGCTATTGGTTATGTACCAAGGTAGGCGCCAGTGGTGGTGGTGGCAACTGAGCCCAGGAAGCTTGGGAATGACTCGGTGAAGTAACGGATGTTGTAGGTTGCTGATTGCCCACATATTCAGGGATACATGGGGAATAGCATGAAGCAGTATGCAAGACCTGCTTTGACTAGTTTCTGTCATGCTTTGGCTTCAGCGATCTCCTTCTGCTTTTGGATCGTGACTTGGCACATCCTTGTTGTGTGTCCCTTATCCTCACCACAGAATAAGCAGAACAATCTCCTGGGTTGAGTACCAAACCTCCCTCTAAAGTTCCTCCCCCCTCTTCCTCTTGGGCCTGGTGGCCTGTAGGAAGTTTGTTGCATTCCCAAGATTGTGAGCTTTGCTGGCTGCTCTGAGTATGATTTGCCCTGTCATCATTTTTGTTGGGATTATGGATTGTTCTCATGCCTGGGGTGGAGTCTTCCTCCCAAGCCTCTAGTCATTTCATTCCTGGTCAAACTCGTCCTCCTGAGGTGTTGGACTAGTAGCCTTTCTCTTCTGGCTCCTAGCTTCTCTCAGTGAGAGAGTCTCCTGATTGGTGTCCAAGGGCTGTAGAGCAGCCCCTGGCGCTGTTGCCTTCTTCGGTGGCATGACAAAGGTGAACGCTTGCCGAAGCTTGTGTTAGTGAGTTCACCGGAGGTGGGAGCCAATGTTGGTCACTTTTTCTCAAATGCTGTGAATCAAGAACAAGGCAACACAATCGTTAAAGATGAAGGACCTTCGTCCTCTTAAGCATTGCTTCTCCTTAGAATCAATGAACATTGGATGAAGGTCAAAAAGGACGTACTTTCATCATCTTCTGAACAAATTAGAATGCATAAATATAAATGTTATGAATACAAACCATTTATATATTCATATCGACATTGTTTATGAGAGTATGAACAAGATTCATATTACATTGATACCTTCGGCTTGCTCGAAGGTGTTGACGCGAGAGATAGATTACAATCCAGCGTGAACAGTACGGTGTTACTGTCATCTATTTATAGGCATGGGACGCAGCCCGGGTAAAAGTACATTTATGTCCCTAACATTTGCTTATGATCGTAGTATAAGTTGTGACACCCCAATGTCACTAAGGGTTTCTTCCTTAAGCTAACCCAAACCATTATCACATGTAAACCAAATGAAGGGATAAACATCAAAAAGTAAGAACAAAGAATTATAATGAGTCTTCTCAAACTCTCCTTAATCTTGTCATGAATCTTAAGGAAGGAAAACTCTCAAGCCCTAATTAATCCTAAGTGAACCATTTAAGCATAAAGGGATATTTGGGAAAAATCTTAGGAGAAAAATACAAATTTTGGTAAAAGCCAAATTACAAAGTTTTAGTTCACTAATCAACCAACAAAGCATAGTAAGGAAGTTTTGCCAATTGAACTTTTTAAAAATCCCCAGAACTACCCCTAAACAAATGCACTTAGGGGAATTCAGAAATTCAGAAATCTGAATTTCTGCCCCTTTCCAAAGATCAATCACGTTCTCAGTTTTTAAAAACTCAAACCAAACAAGTCCAAATATCAAACTGGCGCCAAATTTCCTTGAACACGTTGTGGCAAAGTTTGGAAACCTCTCTCCACCGTTTGACACGCCCTTGACATGGTTTTACCTCGGGACTCAACCTTGTGACACTGCCACCTTTGTGACACGACAACTCTCTGTACACTACCCCAAACCACTCGACTTCCACACACAAACGACAAAGCTCTATCGGGGGAGCAAATCTTGCGCAGTGATCATGCCCAAATTCGCAAAGATCTTCAACCTATGGGCGCTTGAACTCGGGCAGAAGCAAAGAGACACGTGTTCGAACGCTTGCCTGACTGGCCGAGCGCGGACTGGCCACGGTAGCATGCGCCCCGCGCGTGGTCGCCCTGCCCCCCGCGCGTCTGTTCGTCGCCCTCGCCTATAAATGCCTCTAGAGGCCTTAGCCGTTGGCACTTGCACACCCAGAACCTCGCCCGAGCCAGAGATCACCGGAGCTCGCCGTGAAAAGCAAGCGTCGCCGCCCGCCATCTCGGCCCGAGCACGGCCGTCATGGCCAGCCTTTTCTGTTGAACCCCAGCCTCGCCCTAGCCCCTGGATCGCTTCCCCATGAAGCCGTGAAGCTTCTCCAAGCTTGAGCCGAGGCATTGTCTCACCAGAGAGGCGGTTTCACCCTCGCCGGACTTCGGTCTTCCGCCACCGCGCGTGGGTCGAGCTAACCAGTAAGTCTTTTTCCAATTCCTTGCACCCACGCCTTCCCTAGCATCCTGTGAAGCTCTCTGACCCATTCAATTGACCTATCGCGCCGTGAGTAGGCCGGATTCCTCCGCGCCAACAAGCATCTCCACCTGCGCACGTGGACCGGCCGACTCCGACCATTCCCGATGGCGACCCACACATCGCTGTGATCCCCGAGACCTCCCCTACATCATCGACCACCTCATTGGAGCAACCTCGCAGCCGGTAAGCCCCTCCGCCCCTTTCTTTCTCCGTGGTCACTATTCCATTAGGGAGGGACCGCGAGTTCGATTTCCAGAAACCCTAGGGGGTTTTCTGAGGAGCCGTAGACTCAAATGAATAGTGCCCTAGGGACCTGTCTGTATTACCTTTAAGATCTCTCGCCAGGGACCCCAGCGCAAAACTGCTTTTCTTAAAATCATTTCTAATTAATCTTTTATTATTCAGTAGAGAACTTAGGAAATTCATAACTTGAGGAATATTTAACCAAAAATTGTCAAACCAATTTTATTGGATTCAAAATATTATGGACTATCAAGTAAAATACTGAACCCCATGCTTTTTGTTTTGAATTTTAGAGTTAAAAATTAATTACAGAAACTGACCAAACAGTATTAAATTAAAGAAAATTAGTTATGCTTCTGTGCTGAACTTGAGAAAATTTGTAGATGATCAAACCCTATTTAGACACTGTTTAAAAATACTAGACACCCCAGTATTGAAAGTTTAAGTAGGGTTATCCAATAAAAGCCATTCTTACCCAAAACTTAAGAAAATCATAAAAGTATTAGAAAATAATGAATAGCAAATGCAATTATTTTTCCTAGCCTACTTAAGTAACACAGAACCTAGAAAAAATAAAGAGACCCCTAGTCCAGAACAGAATCAAAGTGAAATGTTTTATTTAAGTATTATTCCAACTAGAAAACAATTATTAGAATTATAGAAACAAATTCAAAATTGTTAATAAAAAATCCAGTGGACTTGTAACCACTAGCACCCGACTACAAAAATGATAAACACCTGAGTCCGTCATTTTAAGTAGGGTAAACAATTAGAACTTGATATTGAGTCATATTTCAATTAAATCATAAGTAAGCCAAAAATTGGGCAATAGCGGGCAAATAAATTTTACTAGATCATTAATGAAATAGGCCACCAGAGAAAAATGCAAAACCCTTTTGGAAGCTGCAAAATACTGCCCATTGCCAGTACTTCATGAAAAGGGCCATTGAATCCAAATAATTCCTACCACCCTTCCCTTAAGCAAAAAGATGCCAAACTTAGAATGATTGCTCTTGCGCAAAGAAGCTAGGAAAAATCAGAAATCTGTTGTTTAATATTTTTCAAATATAGTGGTAGTAGAAAGCACCCCTTTAGCTAGAAACTTTGGAAAATCACAATATAATAACTGGTAAGTATTAATGGCTAGAAATTTGTGCAAAGTCATGTTATATTATATAGATGCCAGCAAAAATATGTCTTAGGAAATAACCCTCTGTTAAAAAGGAGTTGTAGTTCAAAACACCCCTTCTGCCCAAATATTTGATAAGTTTATACAGAGAGAACCCCTCACTGTTTAAGCCCCAAATTTTGAGACATAGAATTATACACTAGTAAGAAGCCACTGTAATTTTTACAGATTTTTTGGAAATTTATTAATATAACTTGTTGTTCAGACCCACCTTAAAAGCATTAAGGAAATAAGAAGAAGAAGGAAAATAATAACCTCGCCCCTACAAGTTCAACTAGAAATATGGATAAATTCTCACGAGGACATTAAAAAAAAGGAATTTAATAGAATAGCAAAATAGACTTACCACTTAGTTTAACTAAGCTGACCCTAAATTGCTAAGTATACCACAGAATCTTTAGTAGCAAGATTAAGCTCAACCTGATTTAAGTAGATTATTCAACCATCAAAGTGTAAGTGCTAAATTACATATCATATCATGCATGTATCTTACTCATTGCATTCATTAGACTGCAATCTAGCTGATGGAGAGTACGTGCTCATCCCGAGCAAGGAGCTGTCCAAGAGGAAGATCAGGAGCAAGCTCCCGAGACTAGCCATCGAGGATCTCCCTGCAGCCCCAGCAATTGAAGGCAAGCTCCGGTTTTATGCATAACCGTTTATATATGCATCTTTACTACACTTAATGTTTGTAGGCTTGTAATGTGCACTTAAGTGTAGAATTGCTTGAAACTTTAGTTGCATGAACATAGGATTCCTTTTGAGACGAATAATAGTATGCTGCTATGCTAATTAGGATCTCGATAGAAGTCGATTGATTTTTCTAGCACTCGCGCGAGGTCAGAAATTGATTGTATTCATCTTGATAACGGGATCTACGATGGTCTATGGACTTGGATCCAGGGAGGATGGCTTGTCCATGAGACGGGAAAAAGGAATTAAGGATTAATGTGTGGATACCTGAGTCAAGCGTTTGAACGTACTAAACACATGCCGGGAAATATGGTAACCGGTAAACCTGGTACCTGAGTGAAGCCAGGCGTAGACTTTTCCCCTCACTTGTCCTGAGACTTGGGTCTTCATGATAGCTATGATGGGTACAAGTGCGGTCACTGCATGGCGGCGGCCGGTGTAGTGGAGCATTGTATGCTAAGGCGGTGAGCCCTGGCCGCGAACGGGGAATCGATGGGGACGGTTGACGTGTGTGGGGACAGAGTGTCCTACATGTCGTGTGTTTAGGTTTTACCTTGTAAGGATAAAAACTCGATTCGAATCGTCTGCTTCTTGCAGCTAATGAGACTGCTTGACCCCTTGTACTACATTGAGTAAAAAAGTGAAATGAGGTTTACTTGAGATAACTTGTTGATTGCACTAAATGCTTGCTACCATGTATGCTTAGAAGGAGCAAACATATCTAAAATAATGATGCTAGAAATTGAAAAGCTAAAATTTGATTTTAGACTCAGCTAGTGTTTTTGGCAAACTAACCCCTCAGCCAAACATCTGCATGGTCTAGAGATAGAGGAGTAGATTCCTCACACCGGGTAAGTCTAGCTGAGTATTAGTATACTCAGCCTTGCTTGTGGCATAATTTTTGTAGCTACGCTCCATGATATGGTTGATGGTGTGACTTGGCCTACAACCCTGCACTGGGTTGGACGGTCGAGTGGGATGCTGCTCCGGCAGGAGAGGAGCAGGAGGAGTAGTGGGCTAGGCCTTGCCCATTCCCTCGCTACCGACGATATTGATTATCCGCTGCATCTTATTTTATGAACTTATTTAGTTACTTGAAAAACTCCGATTTATGTAATAATCTAGTACTTTAACTTGAGGTTTTCCTATTTTATTGTATTTCTTCTGTGACCTCACCTTCGAGTGAGATTGTAGTATTTGATCCTGGTTAAGTGGCTTTATAAGACTAGATCTGAGGGACTGACGGGTTATTCCGATTTAAGTGTGTTACGGCCCTCGAGGCGTGACTTAGGCACTTAAGCTGGAATAATTCGGGCGGTTCTACCATAGCTTGTATCGAAGCAAATACCACCACAGAGAAGCACAATAAACCATGAACACCAATTTTCAAAATCTAAAACTTGCTTAGAAACTAGTATGAATCGTTAGGACTAGACCGCTAGACCTAGGACGAAAGGGCCTTGGAATAGAGGGGGAAATAGGTGGCTAAGTAAGTAGGCCCTGTGGGCTAGTCCTTAGCTTTTGAAGGATGCCCTAGGAGCACCCTTTTATTTTATTCGAAGAGGAGACGTTGATTTCAACATGCATGCATTATAAAAATTTAAAGGATTAAAAAACTAAAGAAGTAAAACTTGAGCTAACCTGCTTCCTTTCAAACCATCCAGGCTCTTTTATTTTCTTCCTTCCACCATAATCTTTACATCTGATTCCTTCCGCAGATGACTTCACCCAGGCCCGCCAGTGGAGGAGACACTCGTTTCAGCTCTGACTTCCTTTTCTCATGATGGCTTTCCTTCCATCTTATGGGAAGTGCTTAACTCCGCCGGTTACCCTACACCCCCTTTGTACACGGTGCAGTTGTACGAGGAGCACGGGTACCCGGTTGCCGAGTCTGGCTGACTTTGGTGGCTCATCCCCTTCAGCTGGGTTGGCGTTCTCTTGACTTCAAGACGATTGGATTCAGGACGGACGACACCACTGAAGCAGCAGCCATGAAGACCCTGACAACTTTCTGTGGCTACCATCCCATGGAAATGGTGATGCACCCCTTGGGACTCTTCCCTGCTGAGAAGAAGGACGACCCCATGTGGTGTAACTGTGTGAGCCATGTAAAAATGTGTGGGCAATGTATCCTTACTTGGTTGGGAGGGTCATTGTTCAGTGCATGAGTGTGCTGTACCGCCTTCAGGCCCTGCACAGCGACGCTATGGCACATCTTGCTAACATCGCTCAAACCACCAAGCTCACCCTCGACAGTCGAGAATATTTGTGGTCGACTTGTCCTCTGAGTTGGTGGAGAAGGATTTGCAGGTGGAAAGGCTGAGCCAGCACATTACCACCTTGGAGCAGTAGGTGGAGATCCGAGACAACACTATTGATGTCTTGGAGAACCAGCTCCACGATGTGCAGTGGGAACTCGAAGAAGCTAATGACAACCTGGACATGCACCACTTAGAGATGGAGGCCAATGAGGCTGGAAGCGAGGGAGAAGAGGCTCCCGAGGAGTTAGGACCAGCCCCTGGTGCCAATGGGACTACTTCCGCGATGCCCCCTTCACTTCGCATCCAGTGTTGCTTCCACTGCTCAGGGTTGATCAGTCATTTTGACGCTTTAGGCAGATAGAAACCTGTGCAAGCTAGTTATGGCAGATTTGGACTAGGCTTATGGGTACCTTCCCTAATTGATGTAACCCTTGAGAACTTTTGAGATCTGTGGGATGTTGTAACCATGTTATCTTCATTTCGAACTTAATGTTATGAGTATGGCAATTTTCTTTCCATATAGGATGATAGCATGTCGTTCGAAATTGTGAATTGAGATAACATTGGCGACAATCTCTGTTTTCAGATGGCAGCTAGGCAGCGTCGCGGGCATAACAAGCAAGTTCCCCTGCCACCTCCTCTAGCTCCCACAGTGCAGGAGCTAATGGCCCAGCAGAATGAGATTCTGCGACAGCTCTTGCAGCGCTAGCCCCACCCTGAGCAGTATGGTGGAGGCCAGCAGCAGCGACCTCCAGCAGTGGCAACCTACCAGGAGTTCCTGAGCACGCAGCCACCACTACCAGAATCAATCGCTTTGCCGAGTGCCTGAAGCACTCGGCGAAGCCTTGAAAACACTCGGCAAATGCTTTGCTGAGTGTTACACTTGGCAAAGAAGCCTCGGCGAACAGTACATCGGCAAAGCCTTCTTTGCCGAGAGCTTTTTCTCGGGCACTCGGCAAAGATCTTTGCCGAGTGCCAGACAGCACTCGGCAAAGAAAAGCGGCCGTTATGGCGCCGGGCGACGGAGACGGCGGCTTTGCCGAGTGTCCCTCGTGACACTCGGCAAAGAAGTTAGCTTTGCCGAGTGTCTTCCGGGCAGCACTTGGCAAAAAATCCATCTTTTGCCGAGTGCCGCGTGGGACACTCGGCAAAGAACCCGCCAGGGAGGGTCCCCATGTCAGGTTCTTTGCCGAGTGTTCTGTGCGGCACTCGGCAAATACGACCTCTTTGCCGAGTGCCAGCGAGATAACACTCGGCAAAGAACCTAAGCCGGTGCCCAGGTCTGTGCTCTTTGCCGAGTGTTATGACCTAGACACTCGGCAAAGCACCTCTTTGCCGAGTGTTACACTCGGCAAAGTGACCAGCATATACCTTTTTTATTTGTTTTTTGTATTCCATCCACACAAACAGAAGATATCACATATATATCACATATATACATCACAGATATCATCACAGACATAAATAGCCAACACAAACATAAAACCGTCACCACAAACATAAATATCCATCACAAACATAAGTGTTCAACACAAGTATTAAACACAAACATAAGTCTCAAACGTCGCAAGCTCTCACATAAGTATCAAACACAGACATAAGTATTATACATAAGTTCTGAAGTCTAAAACAATGAAAACACAACACTCATGGAGGTGGGCGGTTTGACCGGGGCTGCATTCGGCTGAACCCTTCCGGAGGGTTGTTGGATGCCGCCCCAGATTGGCCCTGCATAGAGAAGAGATTGCATGTGTTATACCAGATGCATTACAAACATCTAACTACAATTTTGATACTCACAGGAGTGTGGAAGAGAGTAGGGTCAACTGGAGGGAACAATGGAGGTGGCGGAGGGATGCCCTGTGCGGCACCAAGGCTCTGCATGTACTGGAACATCTCTGCCATCCTCTGATCAGCCGCCGCTCGCTCCGCCATTATCCTCGCCTCCATCTCTTGACATTCCCTCCTCTCTTCTTCTAGTTGGGTCTGTAATATTACAAGCCAACGTTATAGTAACTCAAAGAGAAGGTATATAACTCAAGAAAGGACGAGTTACAGAAGCACTAACCTCGAGTTGTTGTATGCGATGTTGTGAGCTGTCGTGCCGAGGTCGTATGGCTGGACTCGAGCCCGTGCTCCTTGCTCTCACCTGAGACAAAGTGGGAGTGGAGGACGAGTCGATTGCCCCGTCGGCAATCCAGTACCGCCCATGTGTCTTGCCTCCTCCGACCCTCATGAGCACATCGGTGTCGATCGACTCGGTGCTCGAATCATAGTCTGGGCCATGGACCTCCTGCGCCATGGCGGTGTGGTCATGGAGGCGGCTGTAGACGGCGGGGTTGGTGTAGGCCTCGGTCCCGTCATCCGGGTTGTAGGTGACGTCGGACGTCGCCTTACCCTTATGGGCCATAGCATAGCCGAGAAGGTGGAGCAAGGCCTGCCACCATGTGACGCCGACTGCAACAAAAACCAACGAGATAGTTAGAGAAAATATCTAACTTAGTGCTATATATCTAAATAAAAAAGGTGGCGTACCCATGCTTCGGCATATTGGCCCAGGCTCCGGCTGCCTTGGTGGTGGGAGGGGCCTTGCATCATCAAACGCCATTCCCGGCTAGCTGTGTGTGCCTCGTCCCACTCAGCCGAACACCACCTATCCACCATCTGCTCCCAGCACAGAGGATGTGCGGCGCACCAATGTGGAATCATCTGCAAAGTAAACACGTAAAGTGCATATCAGAAGATAAAATAAAATTCATGCATGGAGTACTGGTACCAAACATGCATGACTTTACCTGCAGGTACTGCTCCCTGGTCAACGACATGGTTCGGGCTTGAGTTTTGGTCACCTTCTCCCCAAGGACGGAGCCGTGGTAGGTGATGATGGCCTGGATGCGGGCCTCATAGTGCATGTCCACGACGAGCTTCTTACAGCTCGTGGTGGCCACCACATCCGCCCTAGCCTCGTATCCAGCATCGCATCTGAAGAAATCCTGCATACAAAAACGATTATCCATACATTATTTCAAGAATTTGCAATGAATGCGACATATTTTACATTATACTAAGACTTACCCACAGCTCTTGCTTCACCCGCTCCGCCTTGTTATTGAATTCCCTGCCGTCCCGGTCTACTGCATCGGGGGCGACGGCGTAGTGGTCAAAGGTGAAGGCTGGGCCCGTCACTCCGGCGTACTCCACAAGTCCAGGGAAGTGTTCCCTGCACAGCAGGCCGAGGATGCCATTGGGGGGGCGACGATGACCCCCAGCATAATCCAAAACCGTCCAAGACCTGTCCAAGTGATAAATAAAAAGTATTAGTTTATATTATGATTTTGAACACATAATATGAACAAGAATGAAGAACATAAAGTTACATACCTCTCCCCTTCCGGCCGAATCAGCGGCCGTCTGTCCCGAAGTATGGGACGCTGAGGGAGACTCGCGGGGCCTCGCAGGTAGATGCTCCTCGAACTAGAGCCGCCTGAACCTGAGGCGTCCTGCTGCTGGTCGTCGTCGTCCTGAGGCGCCGCCTGCTGCTGCGCTGCCTGCTCTGCCTCGTCCTGCTGCGCTGCCTGCTCTGCATCGTCCGCCGTCCTACTCCTCCTCCCCCTCCTCCTCCTCAGGAAACCGCCCACCATATTTGTCCAACAACCTGCAATTAAGAGTAAACAAATAAGCACATATAAAAAGATGTATTTAAAAACAGGTGCGAAATAAAAAGTCATATAGCATTACATCGATTAAAAATAATCTTCATATGTGTCGGGGTTAGCCGGATCATAACTCTCATCATCACTATCAAGCATTTCAATCTCCACACCATCGAAAGACGCAAGTTCGTCATTAATGTCATTGCCTTCAAAGATTACTAAGTCATTATCATTTTGCACCTCATCATCCTCCTCATCAACAACCATTTCAATATCTACGTCCATTCCGATAGCTTCGGTTAAGTCTATCTCAAATCGCCCTTCTAGCCCATCTTCTTGGAAGAACTCTCCATCATATGTGTCCGGGTCTAAGTTGTAATCTTCATCGTTAGGAATAGGTAACCTCCCGTGCGGCGATACCTTATACACAACATCCCAACCCTTAAGATGTTCTTTCGTTTGACACGCATATGGGAGATAATACACTTGTGTGGCCTGTTGGGCAACGATATAGACATCGTCTCCTGCTAAGGTGGAATCTTGTCGAATTTCGACTATCCCAAGATTAGAATGTGTCTGTCTCGTCACTTGAGGGTCAAACCAATGACATTTGAATATCACTGGAGTAAGAGGTTTGGAACCATAAAAATTGAGCTCATATATTTCTTCGATTCGTCCAAAATAATCAACATTGTCAAGGCCCGGCGTAAAGACCCCAGAACACGTTGTTTTCCGATTGGGCCGACTTTTGTCGTAGTGTGTTGTGCGAAAACGGTATCCATTGACGTTATACCCAGAATATTTCTTGACCCTATAAGCAAAGCCGTTGGCTACTTGTCTCAACTCGACACTCATAGACGGATCTCTTTGGCCCTGCAAGTATTCGCAAGTTAAAAGACGCTAAATTGAGTTTAAAGACATATCTCTTTTACAAACTAAGCACGTACCTTATGTTTGAACCAGGAAATGAAATCAGGCAACCCATTTCTCGCACCCTTTCTAAGAAGAGCGTCATATTCCTGTGGAGTGGGGTCCCTTGATCGACGCCAGAATTCATGAAGAAATTGTTCCATGTATGGCATCACCTCTTCAAGGTTGGTCAATACGTATAGCATGATATGCCGCCACTCTTCATGTGTCAGGGTCTTGGTGGTCGAGCCACTTGCACTTCCGAGTTGGCCTCGAAATATGCTAAGGTTTGATTCATTGTCGCCATCATTGTAACGAGGGGGTGGATTATGCACGCTCGGCAGTTTGTCACCATAATAAGTTGTTGTGAAGTTTGAGACCTCCTCTAGAATGTATGCCTCTGCAATGGAAGCCTCGATTTTGCATTTATTTCTACATTTCTTTCGAATAGTCTTTAGACATCTCTCGATTGGATAGCACCAACGTCCCTGCACGGGGCCCCCCATTCGTGCCTCATAGGGGAGATGAAGAATCAAATGCTGCATTGGATTGAAGAAGCGAGGTGGAAATATCTTCTCAAGCTTACACAGTAACACGGGGGCCAATCTTTCCAAGTCTGCAACCACGGTCCGAGATAACTCTTTTGCACAAAGCTGACGGAAGAAATAGCTCAACTCTGAAAGCGCTAGCCAGACATGCTTAGGGACATAGCCTCGAACCATCGCAGGAAGAATCCGTTCAATCCATATGTGGAAGTCATGACTCTTCATCCCTAAGACTCGCATAGTAGATAAGTTCACCCCCCTACTCAGGTTAGCTGCATATCCATCAGGGAACATCAACATCTTTATCCACTGATGTACTTCCTTCCTCTGGGCCCTGCTTAGGACGAAATCGGCCTTAGGCCTTCTCCACGTCTTTCCCCCACATGGCGGCTTCATCTCTAGTTTTGGTCTATCACATAACGCTGTCAGATCCACTCTTGCCTTCACATTATCCTTTGACTTATCAGGAATGTCCATAATTGTTGCCCATAGTGCGACAACATTCTTTTCAGTGTGCATCACGTCAATGTTGTGTGGAAGGAGCAGGTCATCATAATAGGGGAGCCGAGTCAAGCTAGACTTATGTGTCCACATATGCTGCTCACCATATCCCACAAAACCACCTATCTGTTGACGAATTTCAGCACCAGTCATCGTTGCAGGTGGGCGGTATGTCACTACGACACCTTTCGTAAAGTTCTTGATGTCTAGACGGAATGGATGGTCAGCAGGAAGAAATTGTCGATGTTTATCGAAGGACAAATATTTGCCACCCTTTTTCAACCAAATGAACCTGAGAGCTTCCTTGCAAACTGGGCATGGGAACTTACCGTGAACACACCAGGCACAGAATAGCCCATACGCCGGTAAGTCATGCATGGAGTACTGGTACCAAACATGCATTCTGAAGTTTGTCTTCGTAGCTCGGTCATATGTCCATACCCCTTCCTCCTAGGCACGTACCAATTCATCAATCAAAGGCTCCATGTACACGCCCATTTTGTTCCCTGGGTGTCCGGGAATTATCAACGACACGAATATATTCTGCCTTTGAAAGCACACACCAGGGGGGAGATTGATTGGGATAACAAACACGGGCCAACATGTGTACGGGGCAGCGCTCATTCCATAGGGATTGAACCCATCTGTGGCCAACGCAACACGTACATTACGAGCCTCTTCGGCTTTCTCACGATGAATGTCATCAAAGTGTTTCTATGCTTCACCATCTGAGGTGTGCACCATCTTGTCAGGATTGTATCGTTTTCCATTTTTGTGCCATGTCATCTGTTTCTCGGATTCCTCTGTCATGTAAAGACGCTGGATCCTCGGTATGAACGGAAGGTGTCGTAGGATTGTCAAGGGGATGTCGAGCTGCCTCTTCTGTCCATCACCAGAGTGTACCTCCATAAACCTAGACGAATTACACTTGGGACAGTACTTTGCCTCCGCGTATTCTTTCCTAAATAGCACGCAGCCCTTCGGACAAGCATGAATCTGCTCATACGTCATCTTGAGTGCACGAAGTAGTTTTTGTGCCTCGTACATGCTCTTTGGCAGAACGTGATCATCCGGAAGCAGACTCCCAATAACCGTCAACAAGCCATCGAATGCATCTCTACTCATGCTATACTGCGACTTGAACGCCATTACACGCCCAATGGCATCCAGTTGAGAAACCTTTGTCTGGCCGTGAAGGGGCTTCTGTGCCACGTCGAACATGTCGTAGAACGCCTTTGCAGTCGGCTCTGGCTCGTCATCCATACATCCTCCCGTGTACTGTGCCTCCTGATAGTCGTTCAACATATCCGCTACCCCCACATCCGCGTCATAATCCTCGACACGTTGTCTCAGCACCTCCTCTCTCGTACGATGCGCTTCACCATGAAATATCCACCGAGTATAGCACGGCGTAAATCCATTCTTCCAAATATGTTCTACTATGGTCTTCTTTGGTTTTCTTTTCCGGTTGTCACATTTGCTGCACGGGCACGGGACTAGACTCGCTCCTTTAGCAGCTTCGCCATATGCCCGTTCCACGAAATCATCGGTCTTTCTAATCCATTTAGTGGTGACATCGTTCCTTCCTCTATGGCCCGTGTACATCCACTCACAGTCCTCCGTCCTCTAACATATATAACCGAGTATAGTTTAATATAGACATGTAATGCATGTACACTATGTTCCTACCTTCTAATAGGTGATGATAGGTCCTAATCCTACCCGCGGTTGCGTAGATGGAGTTAGTTTCTATGCTCTACTCCGATCCGAGATAGAATTTCGGCAGCACCTCCCCGCTGTTCTCCGGATACACGTCCTGGCAGGGAGAGTGTACTGTCCGGAGAACAACAGGGAGGTGACGCCGAAACTCTATCTCGGACCGGAATAGAGCATGAAACTAACACCATCTATGCAACCGCGGGCTGTCCAAAAAACGTGGACAATTTGAAACTGATACATTTGTAGATATGCAAAGATCTGCATATCTACACCGTATCTCTTTCGAACGGGAGACGCCTAACAGGGTTACGTGATCTACGACCATGATGCGGAAATAAAGGTTATACCTAGGGTGGCGGTGGAGTCAGGCTAGTGGGGCTGTGGCGGGTCGGTGCAGTGGCGTCACGAGGCAGACCCGCAGTGGCTAGGAAGACCTCTGCAAAAAAATAAACAAGTCTGTCAACAAAAAAATTCGGCAGCACCTCCCCTGCACGGGGAGGTTTCCAAAACCTGCAAATAAAAGTAACAGCACGATGGCTGACATTCACACATATATGAACGGCACGATGGCCGACAATATATCCACACATATATCCACATGTATATCCACACATATATCCACACGTTTATGAATATAAATTGACGCATGAAAAGTTTATACCTCGCGTGGCCGGGAGGCGGTGGCGGCGCGCGAGGAGGTGGCTTCCGGCGGCGGTGGTGACGCGCGACGTTGGTGGCGGGGGCACGGCGAGGGGCGCAGGCACGGTGGCGCGAGCGCGGCGGCGTAGAGGGCGCGCGGCGGCCGAGGGCGTGGAGGGCGCGCGCGGTCGGGCGAGGGGCACGGACCCGGTCGGGCGAGGGCGAGGGAGTAGAGGGCGCGCGTGGTCGGCCAAGGGCGTAGCAGGCGCGGCGGTGGCGGCGACGCGTGAAAGTGAGAGGGCGCGGGCGCGGCGGCGGGCGGGCAGGCGCCGGCGAGGGCACGGCGGGTGGACGGGAGGGCGCCGGTGAGGGAGGGCGCGGGCGAGGGAGGGCTCGGCGAGGGAGGGCGCCGGTGAGGGAGGGCTCGGGCGCCGGCGAGGGAGGGCGCGGGCGCGAGCGGACGCGGCGTGGAGGAGGCGCGGCGAGCCGGCTACGGCGCGGAGCGGCGGCGGCAGCAGGGACGCGGCGGCAGAGAGCGAGAGCAGAGAAAGGAGGAAGAAAGGCGCGGGCAAAAGTATATTCGCCTTCTTTGCCGAGTGCCCGTGATCTGGCACTCGGCAAAGTTTTTTTTTTAATTTTTAAAATAAACTTTGCCGAGTGCCAGATCGGTGGCACTCGGCAAAGGATCCTTTGTCGAGTGTCTGTCATCCGACACTCGGCAAAGTTTAACTTACACATCTTTGCCGAGTGTCAATCTGGGGACACTCGGCAAAGTATACTTTGCCGAGTGTCATCTCTAGACACTCGGCAAAGTATATTTTTATTTTTTTTGATTTTGTCTCCCAAAATTTTGTGGTATGTTCCTACACTATTTAGACCTTCATGTATCATTTGTGGACAATTTTAACAGAGTTTTCAATCGTTAGTAGATTTAATTCGTTTATTTGAATTTCTTCAGAAAATTTAGATTTGAACTGCAGGTCACTCGAAACTTGGAAAACCGTGCATGCAAAAATGATATTCATGTTACTTAGCATAAGTTACGACCGATTCCAGGAGCGGACCGGAAACTTCGAGCAACATGCTCACTAAACATGGCCGTGAACTTGCCATCCACATGTTTAAAAATTGTATAAAACACAAACAAAGTCAGAAAATCCTAAAACATGTCCACGTGTCATGATATCATATGTATAGGCTGCGATAAAAATTTTAGAATGTTTGGAGAATTTTGTGAGACACTATGTGTACAAACCTAATAGATCCACATTGAAACTCTATGATTTCATGTGTAGTTCTCTTAGGTTTGTACACATAGTGTCTCACAAAATTCTCGAAACATTTTAAAATTTTTAACGCAGCCTGTACATATGATATCATGACACGTGGACAAGTTTCAGGATTTTCTGACTTTGTTTGTGTTTTATACAATTTTTAAACATGTGGATGGCAAGTTCACGGCCATGTTTAGTGAGCATGTTGCTCGAAGTTTCCGGTCCGCTCCTGGAATCGGTCGTAACTTATGCTAAGTAACATGAATATCATTTTTGCATGCACGGTTTTTCAAGTTTCGAGTGACCTGCAGTTCAAATCTAAATTTTCCGAAGAAATTCAAATAAACGAACTAAATCTACTAACGATTGAAAACTCTGTTAAAATTGTCCACAAATGATACATGTAGGTCTACATAGTGTAGGAACATACCACAAAAATTTTGGGAGACAAAATCAAAAAAATAAAAATATACTTTGCCGAGTGTCTAGAGATGACACTCGGCAAAGTATACTTTGCCGAGTGCCTACTACGCGGCACTCGGCAAAGAATCCTCTTTGCCGAGTGCCAGCCGTTGGCTCTCGGCAAAGACTGACGGCCGTCAGCTTTGGGACGGCCGCTGACGGCCCTTTGCCGAGAGCCCCCTTTGCCGAGTGGTAGACGCTCGGCAAACTTGTCTTTGCCAAGTGCTGTCCTGTGCCGAGTGTTAAGCTCTCGATAAAGGGGTTCTTTGCCGAGATTTTAACTTTACCGAGTGCGGCACTCGGCAAAGCCTTCTTTGCCGAGTGCCCGACAAAAGGCACTCGGCAAAGAAGAAAACACTCGGCAAAGCCTGCGATTCCGGTAGTGCACCCCTGTTCATCAAGGCAGAGGATCCGTTGGACGCCGATGTGTGGCTACGCATTGTGGAATCCAAGTTTCCCCTCCTCACGGGAGACTGCCCTTATGATACCAAGACTCGCTTCGCCACGCAGCAGCTTCATGGATCTGCTCAGACTTGGTGGGACCACTTCCGTGCTATGCTACCTGCAGATCATGAAGTGTCTTGGGAGGAATTCAAGACTACATTCAGAGGGCACCACATTCCAGCAGGAATTCTTAATCGCATGCTAAATGAGTTTGTGGCACTTAATCAAGGAACCCGCATGGTATTGCAGTATGCTCAGGCCTTCAACGACCTGTGCCAATATGCAGGTTATCATGTTGATTCTGACGAGAAGAAGAGAGACCGCTTCCGTAGGGGTCTCAGTACCAAGCTACGGGAACGTCTCAACACTGTCCGTGCTAATAGCTTCAATAAGTTCATCAACCTGGACATCTCCTAGGAGGATTGTATCGTAGCTCACCGAGTAGAGAAGAAGAGAAAGGCACCAATGGCAACTCCATCCGCTTAGGCCTAGAGGTTCAGGATTATTTCTCATAATCAGAGCAGTGGATTTCAGCAGCAGGCAGGCAGATGGGTGATCAGGCCACCTCCACAGCAGCAGCCGGCACCCACTCATTTTCCAGCTCCCGCTCCAAGGACCAATCAGCCTCCACAGCAGCAGCAGTTCCACCAGGGCTATGGGAACAAGTGCTTCACTTGTGGCAATGTGGGTCACTATGCCAAGAATTGCCCAAGAAACCAGCAGAGGCAGATGCCAACACCAAATCAAGACAAGGGGAGAAAGCAGAAGGTGCAAGTCAAACAAGGGAAGCTCAACTTCACTACTCTAGAGGAGTTACCTGAGGGAGCCCCCATCATGAATGGTATCTTTTCAGTTTTTAATCAACCTGCTTTAATTCTGTTTGATTCTGGTGAATCTCATAGTTTTATTAGCCAGAAGTTCAGTGCAAAATGTCAATTGCCTTTCTGTCATACAAAAGGGTAATTCATGATAGCCACACCTGGGGGTAAAATTGCAACCAACCAATTAATCTAAAGTGTGCCTATCTCAATGGGAAGTAAAATCTTCAAAACCACACTCCTAATTTTGGGATTAGAGGGTATGGACATCATTCTGGGAGCCGACTGGATGACTCATCACCGAGTAGTGATGGATGTAGCTGCTAGAGCTCTGGAGATTCGTTCCCCTACCTCCGAAGACCTGGTGATATATCTACACAGCAAAGATTCTACTCAATCATGTGCTTTTGCTATGATGGAGTCACCTGTGAAGAAGATTCCAGTGGTCTATGAGTATGCAAATGTTTTTCCTGATGAATTGCTAGGAATGCCACCAGACCGGGACATCGAATTCGCCATCGTTGCAACTGGGAACGGCACTAATTTCCAAGAGGCCCTATCGGATGCCACCCGCTGAGTTGGAAGAATTGAAGAAGCCAAGTTTGTTTGGAGTCAGAAGTGCGAAGATGCCTTCCATGAATTGAGGCAACATCTGACCACCGTGCCGGTGTTAGCGCAACCCGACAGCAGTAAGCCATTTGATGTGTATTGTGATGCCTCTAGCACTGGACTAGGTTGTGTCTTGATTCAAGACAACCGAGTCATTGCTTACGCATCAAGAGTCCTCAGACCTCATGAGCAGAATTATCCCACTCATGACTTAGAGTTGGTAGCCGTGGTCCATGCATTGAAAATGTGGAGACACTATTTGATTGGAACCCACTGCAACATCTTCACTGATCATAAGAGCCTTAAGTATATCTTTACTCAGGCTGATCTCAACATGAGGCAGAGAAGATGGCTAGAGCTGATCAAGGACTATGACCTGGAGGTACATTATCACCCAGGAAAAGCCAATGTGGTAGCAGATGCATTGAGTCGGAAATTGCAATGCAACTGTGTTATGATGGATTCTCGCATTAACACCTTGTGTGATGAGTTGAGCAAAATGAAGATCGAAGTGATTCCTTTTGGTGCTTTGTCTCATAATTCCATTGAGCCAACTTTGCAAGACCAGATCATCATGGCCCAGCTCAGTGACAAGGGAGTACAAATCATTAAGGAGAACCTCCATCAGAAGACCGAAAAGTATAAATGTTTCCACCAAGATGGAAAGGGTATATTGTGGTTTGAAAGTAGATTGGTGGTTCCTAAAAATAAGGATCTCAAGAAGAAAATCTTGGATGAGGCCCATCTCTCTAAATTCTCCATGCATCCGGGAAGCACTAAAATGTACCATGATCTGAAGCCCTTGTATTGGTGGACCAGAATGAAGAGGGAGATAGCTCAATATGTATCAGAATGTGACACCTGTCAGAGGATAAAGGCAAGCCACTTGAAATCAGCTGGAGCTTTGCAACCCCTGTCTATACCTTTGTGGAAATGGGACGACATTAGCATGGATTTCATTGTGGGTCTGCCCAACACCTCGCGTCATCATGATTCGATTTGGGTAATTGTGGACCGACTGACGAAAGTGGCACATTTTCTCCGTGTGCACAACACTGATAAGGCTCAAAAGTATGCAGAGTTGTACATTGACCAGATCGTGTGTTTGCACGGATTGTCCCGGGCCATTTTTTTTGACCAAGGAGCCCATTTTGTTGCCAGATTTTAGGAACAAATGCAAGAGTCTTTGGGAACCATGCTAATCAGAAGTTCAGCTTACCACCCGCAGACTGATGGTCAGACCGAGAGGGTGAATCAAATTCTTGAAGACATGCTGAGGGCTTGTGCAATCGATTGTGGCAAGAACTGGGATAAGCACCTCTCCTTGGCAGAGTTTGCTTATAACAACAGTTACCAATCCAGCCTAAAGATGGCACCTTTCGAAGCTCTCTATGGGAGAAGATGTAGATCACCGCTCAATTATTCTCAGCTTGGAGAAAGAGAAGTTTTCGGACCTGACTTAGTGACTGAAGCCGAAAGGAAGGTCAAGCTAATCAGGATGAATCTAGAAGCTGCTCAGGCCAGGCAGAAGAGTTACCATGATAAGAGAAGGAAACCTCTCCAGTTCGAGGTGGGAGATTTCATTTATCTAAAGGTATCACCCACCAAGGGAGTGCAGAGGTTTGGGATCAAAGGCAAGTTAGCCCCTCGTTACATTGGACCTTATGAGATCATAGAGGCATGTGGACCCGTGGCATACAAGTTGAAGTTACCTCCAAAAATGTCTGCCATCCACAGTGTGTTTCATGTATCTCAGCTGAAGAAGTGTGTTCGGTTGCCGACTAAGATCATAGCAGAACCAGAATTGGAGATAGAGCCAGATCTATCATACCAAGAGTACCCATCCAAGATTCTGGATTAAAAGAAAGATCAACTCGGGCTAAATCGATCAAGATGTATAAGATCCAATAGAGTAATCACTCAGAGGAAGAGGCTACTTGGGAGACTGAAGAATTTATGCGTTCCAACTTTCCTGATTGTCTGCCTTAGGAAATTGGTATGTAATCATACTCATACCCCTCCCCTGCCCTTCAAATCTAAATTTCAGAAAAATGGTCTTAAAATAAAGAGAGTTAATTATAAGACAAGAATTAAAAGGACTTCCTTCTGAAGTTGCAAAGAGAATGACATTCAAAGAGCAGTTGCCTTAATAAATAAAGCATCCACTCCCAGTAAGTCCCACCCTTCGCTTCACCCTGGGAGGACCTCGACCCGAATCTCGGTACGAGATTCCTTTAAGGGGGGGAGGCTGTGACACCCCAGTGTCACTTAGGGTTTCTTCCTTAAGCTAACCCAAACCATTATCACATGTAAACCAAATGAAGGGATAAACATCAAAAAGTAAGAACAAAGAATTATAATGAGTCTTCTCAAACTCTCCTTAATCTTGTCATGAATCTTAAGGAAGGAAAACTCTCAAACCCTAATTAATCCTAAGTGAACCATTTAAGCATAAAGGGGTATTTGGGAAAAATATTAGGAGAAAAATACAAATTTTGGTAAAAGCCAAATTACAAAGTTTTAGTTCACTAATCAACCAACAAAGCATAGTAAGGAAGTTTTGCCAAATGAACTTTTCAAAAATCCCCAGAACTGCCCCTAAACAAATGCACTTGGGGGAAATTCAGAAATTCAGAAATCTGAATTTCAGCCCCTTTCCAAAGATCAATCACGTTCTCTGTTTTTAAAAACTCAAACCAAACAAGTCCAAATATCAAAGTGGCGCCAAATTCACTTGAACATGCCATGGCAAAGTTTGGAATCCTCTCTCCACCGTTTGACACGCCCTTGACATGGTTTTACCTCGAGACTCAACCTTGTGACACTGCCACCTTTGTGACATGACAACTCTCTATACACTGCCCCAAACCGCTCGACTTCCACACACAAACGACAAAGCTCCATCGGGGGAGCAAATCTTGCGTAGTGATCATGCCCAAATTCGCAAATATCTTCAACCTATGGGCGCTTGAACTCGGGCAGAAGCAAAGAGACACGTGTTCGATCGCTTGCCTGACCGGCCGAGCGTGGACTGGCCGTGGCAGCGCGGGCCCCGCGCTTGGTCGCCCTGCCCCCGCGTGTCTATGCCTTGCCCTCACCTATAAATGCCTCCAGAGGCCTTAGCCGTTGGCACTTGCACACCCAGAACCTCGCCCGAGCCAGAGATCACCGGAGCTCGTCGTGAAAAGCAAGCACCGCCGCCCACCATCTCGGCCCGAGCACGGCCATAGTGGCCAGCCTTTTCTATTGAACACCAGCCTCGCCCTAGCCTTTTCTCCAAGCTTGAGCCGAGGCATTGCCTCACCGGAGAGGCAGTTTCACCCTCGCCGGACTTCGGTCTTCCGCCAGCGCTCGTGGGCCGAGCTAACCAGTAAGTCTTTTTCCAATTCCTTGGACCCACGCCTTCCCTAGCATCCCGTGAACCTCTCTGACCCGTTCAATTGACCTATCGCGTCGTGAGTAGGCCGGATTCCTCGCCGCCGACGAGCATCTCCGCTTGCGCACGTGGACCGGCCGACTCCGACTATCCCTGACAGCGACCCACACATCGCCATGATCCCCGAGACCTCCCCTACATCCTCGACCACCTCACCGGAGCAACCTTGCAGACGGTAAGCCCCTCCGCCCCTTTCTTTCTCCGTGGTCACTGTTCCATTAGGGAGGGACCGCGGGTTCGATTTCCAGAAACCCTAGGGGGTTTTCTGCAGAGCCGTGGACTTAAATGAATAGTGCCCCGGGTACCTGTCTATAATACCTTTAAGATCTCTCGCCAGGGACCCCAGCACAAAACTACTTTTCTTAAAACCATTTCTAATTAATCTTTTATTATTCAGCAGAGAACATAGGAAATTAATAACTTGAGGTATATTTAACCAAAAATTGTCAAACCAATTTTGCTGGATTCAAAATATTATGGACTATCAAGTAAAAATACTGAACCCCATGCTTTCTGTTTTGAATTTTAGAGTTAAAAATTAATTACAGAAACTGACCAAACCTTATTAAATTAAAGAAAATTAGTTATGCTTATGTGCTCAACTTGAGAAAATTTGTAGATGATCAAACCCCATTTAGACACTGTTTAAAAATACTAGACACCCCAGTATTAAAAGTTTAAGTAGGGTTATCCAATAAAAGCCATTTTTACCCAAAACTTAAGAAAATCAGAAAAGTATTAGAAAATAATGAATAGCAAATGCAATTATTTCTCTAGCCTACTTAAGTAACAGAGAACCTAGGAAAAATAAAGGGACCCCTAGTCCAGAACAAAATCAAAGTGAAATGTTTTATTTAAGCATTATTCCAACTAGAAAAAAATTATTATAATTATAGAAACAAATCCAAAATTGTTAATAAAAAATCCGGTGGACTTGCAACCACTAGCACCCCACTACAAAAATGATAAACACCTCAGTCCGTCATTTTAAGTAGGGTAAACAATTAGAACTTGATATTGAGTCATATTTCAATTAAATCATAAGTATGCCAAAAAGTGGGCAACAATGGGCAAATAAATTTTACTAGATCATTAATGAAATAGGCCACCAGAGAAAAATGCAAAACCCTTTTGGAAGCTACAAAATACTTCCCATTGCCAATACTTCATGAAAGGGCCATTTAATCCAAATAATTCCTACCACCCTTCCCTTAAGCAAAAAGATGCCAAACTTCAGAATGATTGCTCTTGCGCAAAGAAGAAGCTAGGAAAAATCAGAAATCTATTGTTTATTCAAATATAGTGGTAGTAGAAAGCACCCTTTGGCTAGAAACTTCAGAAAATCACAATAAAATAACTGGTAAGTATTAATGGCTAGAAATTTGTGCAAAGTCATGTTATGACATCTAGATGCCAGCAAAAATATGTCTTAGGAAATAACCCTCTGTTAAAAAGGAGTTGTAGTTCAAAACACCCCTTCTGCCCAAATATTTGATAATTTTATACAGAGAGAACCCTCACTGTTTAAGCCCCAAATTTTGAGACAGAGAATTATACACAAGTAAGAAGCCACTGTAATTTTTATAAAATTTTTGGAAATTTATTAATATAACTTGTAGTTCAAACCCATCTTAAAAGCATAAAGGAAATAAGAAGATGAAAGGAAAATAATAAACCTAGCCGCAATAAGTTCAACTAGAAATATGGATAAATTCTCACGAGGACATTAAAAAAAGGAATTTAATGGAACACCAAAATAGACTTACCACTTAGTTTAACTAAGCTGGCCCTAAATTGCTAAGTATACCATAAGAATCTTCAGTAGCAAGATTAAGCTCAACCTGATTTAAGTAGATTATTCACCATCAAAGTGTAAGTGCTAAATTACATATCATATCATGCATGTATCTTACTCATTGCATTCATTAGACTACAATCTAGCTGATGGAGAGTACGTGCTCATCCCCGAGCAAGGAGTTGTCCAAGAGGAAGATCAGGAGCAAGCTCCCGAGACTGCCATCGAGGATCTTCCTGCAGCCTCAGCAATTGAAGGCAAGCCCTGGTTTTATGCACAACCGTTTATATATGCTACTTTACTACACTTAATATTTGTAGGCTTGTAATGTGCACTTAAGTGTAGGAGTTGCTTGAAACCTTTAGTTGCATGAACTTAGGATTCCTTTTGAGATGAATACTAATATGCTAGGTCGAGTAGCTGCTATGCTAATCAGAATCTCGGTAGAAGTCGAGTGATTTTTCTAGCACTCGCGCGAGGTCAGGAATTGATTGTATTCGTCTTGATAACGGGATCTACGATGGTCTATGGACTTGGATCCAGGGAGGATGCCTTGTCCATGAGACGGGAAAAAAGAATTAAGGATTAATGTGTGGATACCTGAGTCAAGTGTTTGAACGTACTAAACACATGCCGGGAAATATGGTAACCGGTAAACCTAGTACCTGAGTGAAGCCAAGCGCGGACTTTTCCCCTCACTTGTCCTAAGACTAGGTCTCTCATGCTAGCTATGGTGGGTACAAGTGCGGTCACTGCACGGCGGCAGCCGGGGTCAGTGGAGCATTGTATGCCAAGACGGTGAGCCCTGGTCTTGAACGGGGAATCGATGGGGACGGTTGACGTATGTGGGGACAGAGTGCCCTTACATGTCGTGTGTTTAGGTTTACCTTGCAAGGATAAAAACTCGATTCGAACCGTCTGCTTCTCGCAGCTAATGAGACTGCTTGACCTCTTGTATTACATTGAGTAAGAAGTGAAATGAGGTTTACATGAGATAACTTGATTGCACTAAATGTTTGCTACCATGTATGCTTAGAAGGAGCAAACTTAGCTAAGATAATGATGCTAGAAATTGAAAAGCTAAAATTTGATTTTAGACTCAGCTAGTGTTTTTGGCAAACCAAACCCCTCAGCCAAACAGCTGCATGGTCTAGAGGTAGAGGAGTAGATTCCTCACTCCGGGTAAGTCTAGCTGAGTATTAGTATACTCAGCCTTGCTCGTGGCATAATTTTTGCAGGTACGCTCCAGGATATGGTTGATGGTGTGACTTGGCCTACAACCCTACCACCGGGTTGGACGGTCGAGTGGGATGCTGCTGCGGCAGGAGAGGAGCAGGAGGAGTAGTGGGCTAGGCCTTGCCCATTCCCTCGCTACCGACGATATTGATTATCCGTTGCATCTTATTTTATGAACTTATTTCAGTTACTTGAAAAACTCCGATTTATGTAATAATCCAGTACTTTAACTTGTGGTTTTCCTGTTTTATTGTATTTCTTCTATGACTCACCTTCGAGTGAGATTGTGGTATTTGATCGTGGTTAAGTAGCTTTATTAGACAAGATCTGAGGGACTAACGGGTTATTCTGATTTAAGTGTGTTACGGCCCTCGGGGCGTGACTTAGGCACTTAAGCTGGAATAATTCGAGCGGTTCTGCCACATAAGTTGTCAAGGACTAAGTAGTCTTTTTCACCTTCGGTCAGCATCATCATCATGCTCCATCACCATTACAAGCCGAAGCTGTTAATCTGGCAATAACTTCATCGTTTATTCTTATCGTCCTTGAATCTTATCTTCATCTCATATGCCTTTGTCACGAGGAAAAGACTTGCATCCTGAAGACAAAGCTCCCTGTAATAACTTATGCTGGAAAAAGGGTTAATTATGTTTTTGAGGTCTTTCGGAAAAGGAAGGCCCCCAACAGTTGGTATTACTTAGACTTAGTAATTGCTAATAAAATTTTGACCAACAAAATTAAAAACAATGCTCAATATTAACCATTATCTTTGGTAAGCCTTACACTACACATAAGCCCCAAGCGTATGTGAGCTTATACACACTTTTCCCCACACTTGCTGAGCGATAACCGTATGAGAGCTTATCCTTGCTATATTCACACAAGGTCAAGAACAGGTACCGTAAGATTAGGAGCATGAATGATACTACGATGACTTTATAGAGGTCTAGGTTGTCGTCTTCCAGTAAACTATAGTTATGGAGGATCATTATCGTTATATGGTGCAATTTATATAGCTATTTTGTATAAAGTATTATGTAATAAAGATGTGACATTGATTTATGTACCATTAGTTATCATATGTGTGAGACTTGATTTTACACATATTTGAGATACATCTTAATTTATCCTTAAATCCGGATGCGATAGTAATAGCCTCGCGACGTTGCCAACATCATGGGTTTTTATATCCATGCCAAAGAAAAATCGTAAGATGTTTCTCTTCTTGCCTATTGCTTCATTTTCTCTAAGCATCGAAAGGGATAGTGTAAATGTTATACAGACATGTATATGCGTTAGGGATCTGAATAAATGTACTTTACACATAAATGAAATTCTACTTCTTAGACGATGTTTCTATTGGACGATTTAAGCCCAGATCATTGGGCCATGGCCCAGGGCGCGGCCCATGTAAGGAGATATGATTTGGACCTTAGGGTTTGGAAAAACTAGCACATTTGCACAATACAGTCTCGTGACCAAGTGACGCGAACGAGGAGTCCGCGGCGCTGCGCGAGTGTGGCAAGCTGCGCCTGCAAAAGCATGCACAAGGGAAACACACAGGCTTTCGGTTGGCCCCACGGGCGCACAAGAGGGCCGATTCTATTGCATGGTACAAGACTGTTGGAAAATTAATAGGACCTAACATTAATTTAATAATACAGCATAAAATAAAAAACCCAAATCTACTAGTAGATAGTATCCTTGACATTAGAACAAAAAAGATCTGAATTAACTCAACCAGATTAACGCATAAAATAAGAATCGACAACAGATCTAACCATAAGACTGTCATCACAATAAACTAAAAATGCAGATTTACATATAGTGATTTTCACGAGTGTTGGAGAGCAACCCGAGCAGATGTGCGCGAAGCACTTCCCAAAAACCTGATTCGCCGACACCCATGCAGTTCGTCAAAACGCCGGCGGTGATTCGGAGACAACACTCTCCCTTGATCTGCTCTACGGCACACGAAGAGACGGCATGGCAGAGAAACGGCGGCGTAGAGAATTGAGAAGAAGAGGACGAGTCGGTTGCGATTCACGTCTATCCTCTGACTGAAGGACGACTAGCTTTTATAGAGGGGTCGCCACAACCTCTCTTGATTCGATCTGCTAAATTCCAGGAACCACCCCCTGAAATATCTCTACGTGCAACCGCTCGGAGATCTCACATGTAATGTGTGTGCCCATTACTCCCATTTGGTGTGGCAGTCTAGGTGTGATATTTGATAATCAAATAAATAAAAGGCAAATTAATCTGACATTTATAACACATCATGAGCGCGTGCGTGTGGCAGCGTCCATAGCGTTTTATTTGTCTAGTGTGAAGAATAGGGAACACTCGCACATATAAGTTGGTTCTCTCCTATCTAGATAGGAAATAATGGACTAAAGCACCATGCCATCTGTACACACCACCTTGGCTTCTTTATTGAATTGGGTCACACACTAGTGGGCCTAATTTCAATCAATCCCCACCAAAGCTAATGCCTCCAATTGACTCAATCTTTACGCATTCATATACCAGCTATACAGTGCAGACCCGATACGGGTTGAGCTACACCTTGCATTACAGGATTCACCTCGTCACGACTTTGCAATGCACAAAGTATTAGGGATGAAAGTGGTAATCCGAACTGCTAGGACAAATTTATTATTTTAAAATAGATATGTATAAAATTTGATGTTGATCTTTTCTTATGTTATCAAGCACATTAGTACAAATATGAATAAAATATTACATAAATTGTTTTATATATTATTTGCCCCCTACAACACAAAAAGTTGAAAAAATTACCAAATTTGTTTTCGAATCCATACCGAAGTTTATATCTATTATTTGAATAAATATAAGATGAATTTGAGGTTTACCTTTTATGAATCTTAACAAGCTGGATGTTAAAAACAAGAATACAAATTTGTATTGTATATTCTATATCCTATTTATTCGCAATCAAAGAAAAACGACTAAAAACCTGATTACCGAATAAATATTGTTTCCGGCTGTTTTCATCCCTACAAAGTATTGAATTGCTAGTCTTGTGTAAGTTGGTTTCACCTATAGCCATCACTGATACTGGGCCGCCTGAAGTCATGCCTCTGATTGGAGTGTTATGGTCATGCTCACATGTCTTTTAGTGAATTTATTTGGGATTATCCACATCTCATAGGCTGCGACCTCACAATCAAAGTCATATAGGTGTATTCTTACAAGTGTACCCTATAGGACAGTACCTTGCCTGTTACAGGCCTCGGAATATATTAAGACAAAAGTAAATCTCCCTTTTAGTATTGAGAGTACGCATCTTCTAGCGAGAAATGGGTACAATAATGTACTCTCTTGTTATACAAAACAGTTTGTTCTTCCCAATTACTAATTCACGGCTCTGATCACATAGATTGGATTACCACTATATGATAACATCACATGGGCTTCAATCCCATCTCCCTTGATGCTTCATCAATCACAGCACGTGCTAATCCCTTTATAAAAGGGTCAGCTAAGTTTTGAGTAGTATTAATATACTCTACGACAATCTCTCCAGTGTTTCTCAAATGCTTTTCTAATTTGATTCGTCGTTTCACATGTCTTGAGAACTTTGCATTTTTCTTTGCATTGCGGTGATCACACTTTGATTATCACAATGCAACAAAATGGCTGGTACCGGTTTATCAACCATTGGAAGTCCATCAAGAGTTCTTTCAACCACTCTGTCTCAGTAGTGGCTAACTCAAGTGCTACAAGTTTTGCCTCAATAGTAGACTATGTAAAGATAGTCTGCTTACGAGACCTCCAAGAAACTGCAGCTTCACCGATATTGAATATATATCCACTTGTGGCCTTGATCTCAGTTGCATCTAAGATCTAGTTGGAATCACTAGACCATTCAAGTAAAGCAGGGTACCCAGTATAGTGAAGTCCATATGCAGAAGTACCTCTCAAGTATCTCATTACACATTCTAGTGCACACTAATGATCGCTTCCTAGATTAGAAGTGAATCTGCTCAATTTGCTCACAGTAAATGAGATATCAGGTCTGGTTGCACCAGCAAGGTACATGAAGGAACCAATAATTTTGGGAGTAGCTCAACTGATTAATTTCTTGTCCTCTGTTCTTGCGAAGCTTTAGATTAGGATCAAAAGGTGTTGGAGAATGTTTGGAATCTAAAAAGCCAAAGTGGTTTAGAATGTCCTCCACATAATGAGATTGTTCTAGAATAATCCCATTCTCACCCTTAATCTGTTTTATGTTTAATATAACATCTGCATCTCCCAAATCCTTCATATCTAAATTTTGAGATAAAAATGATTTCAAATCATTTATCACATCAACCCTAGTCCCAAAGATTAGTATGTTATCCACACACAAGCACAATATTACTCCCTTACCACCAACAAACTGATAGTACACACAAGTATTAGCTTCATTTACCATAAAGCCTGCTGACGTCAAAGTTTATCGAACTTCTCATGCCATTGCTTTGGCGCCTACTTGAGGCCATATAAGGATTTTCTTAGTCTACACACCATGTTCTCCTGTCCATGTGTCACAAATCCCTCTAGGTGCTTCATAGAGATCTCCTCATCAAGCTCACCATTAAGGAAAGTTGTCTTCACATCCATTTGATGTATGAGTAGATCATGACTTGCAACAAGTGCAATTTGCACATGAACTGTGATCAATCTGGCAACTAGTAAATAGGTATCAAAATAATCATCACCTTTCTTTAGGATAAATTCCTTGGCCACAAGCCTAGCCTTGTATTTATCAACAGTAGCATCTGGTTTCAATTTTTTCTTAAATATCCATTTACATCCCACAGGTTTACACCCGGTCACATATTTCCCAAGCCCCATTTGTTAGAATGGACTCCATTTCATTGTGGGATGCCTCCTTTTAGCGCTCTACATCTAGTGATACATATGTCTCTACAAGGGTTTTTGGTGTATCATCCACAAGATAAACAATGAATTCATCACTAAAGGATTTTTCAGTCCTTTGTCTCTTGCTCCTATGAGGAGCTACCATATTGTTATCCTCAATGTGTTGTTCAGAATAAGTAGGAGGTAAAGAAACTGGATTAGGTTTAGGCGTATAACTAGTAAATGCCTCGCTACGTGCTGCAACTGTATCCTTCATAGGGAATATATCTTCAAAAAAGGAAGCATCACAAGATTCAGTCACGGTGTTAACATGCACATCTGGAAAATCAGATTTAATCACCAGAAAACTATAGGCTGCATTATTATGCGTATGTCCTAGAAAGACATAATCAACGGTTTTTGGTCCCAATTTTTGTTTCTTGTACGCAGGCACATTAACTTTGGCTAAACAGCCCCATGCACTCAGAAATCCAAGAGCAGGCTTTCTAATTTCCAACAATCTCCATCAAAGCCAAGGCCTCCGATTGACTCAATCTTTATGCTTTCATATACCAGCTTTACAGTGCAGACCCGATACGGATTGGGCTACACCTTGCATTACAGGAATCACCTCATCACGACTTTGCAATGGACAAAGCATTGAATTGCTAGTCTTGTGTAAGTTGGTTTCACCTATAGGCATCACTGATAATAGGCCACCTAAAGTCATGCCTCTGATTGGAGTGTTGCGGTCATGCTCCCATGTCTTTTAGTGAATTTATTTGAGATTACCCACATCTCATAGGCTGCGACCTCACAGTCAAACTCATATAGGTGTATTCTTACATGTGTACCCTGCAAGATAGTACCTTGCCTGTTATAGGCCTTGGAATATATTAAAACTAAAGTAAACCTCCTTTTCAGTACCGAGAGTACGCATCTTCTAGCAAGAAATGGGTACAACAATGTACTCTCTTGTTATACAAAATAGTTTGATCTTCGCAATTACTAATTGTAACGCCGTGAATTTGGAAATAGATTTTTTTCTTTTCTTCTTTTCTCTCACCAAATTCGGGCGTTACTCTCTTTTCTCTTCCTGTTTCGCTCCTTCTTCCTAATTTCAAACCAGTATAGTGAAAGGTGTCCGTGTTGTGTATGAACAAAACCTAAGTGTCATGGGTGTTGCATCATGCCGAAGCACATTTCTTTGTCTGATGTTGCGTGTTCGTCTTGTTCCGTCTCGGTTTTCGGTTCACGATTGGAGTTTGTTTGATGGTCGTGCGTGTCGTTGGTTTCGACCCGCGAAGTGGCGGCCCCAACCCAACCCAGCCCAGCCCGGCCCGGTCCGGCCCGGCCTGGCCCTGCACGCCCCTGGCACCCACACCCCCCATGCGCCCCTCCTCTCCTCCCTCTCTCATTTGGATTTCACGCGCAGCAACCTCCCTCTCCCTCTTCCACCTCTCTCTCCCCGTGGTGCCCTAGGGATTGGAGACGGCGATCACTGGAATTTGGACCCTGAGGTGAGCTCCCCTCCCCTTCTCTTCCCTGCGCCCCCCCTCTCTCTCTCCCCTGCGCATGTGCGCCTGCCCACGGCGGCGCCCGCCCCCTGCCCCTCCCCCGCGGCGGTGCTCGCCCCCCCGCCACTGCCCCTCCCCCGGCGCGGCGGCGCCCACCCCTGCCCCTCCCCCGGCGCGGCGGTGCCCGCCCCCTGCCCCTCCCCCGCAGCGGCGCTCGCCCCCCGCCCCGGCCCCGTGCACGGCGGCGCCCGCCCCTGCCCCCTCCCCGCGGCGGCGCCCCCGGCCCCGGCGTGGTCCGCTAGCCCCGCCCCGGCCCCCGGCGCGGCCCCTGCCCCCGGCGCGCAGCCCCCTGCGCGTGGCCTCGGCCCCCTGCGCGTGGCCTCGGCCCCCTGCGAGCGGCGTCCCAGCCCCGGCGTGACTCGAGTGACCTCGTTTACCCCCTAACGCGTTCCCGCGTGCGCAAACCCACGCGCGCGGAGATTATTTCATGTTTGTAGTTGATTTCAAACTGTGTTAGTGAGCGTGCTGCGTCGCGCGCCTCGTCGCGCGACGATTCAATTCTAGTTCGTATTTATCAACGTGTTGCGTCGCGCGCTTCGTCGCGTGACGATTCAATTTAAATTTGTGTTTATTAATGTGCTGCGTCACGCGTTTCATCGCGCGATGATTCTTTTAGTTTATAGTTATTAAAGTGTTGTGTCGCGCGCTTTATCGCGCGACGATCTATTTTAATTTTAGGCTGTTTAATGTGCGATGTCGCGCGTCCAGACGCACGACGTTCCACTTTAAACTTAGCTCTTTTGGAGTATGTCGTCGTCTGCTTCGTCGCGCGATGCTTAACGTCTCTTTATAATTAGTGCAAGTGTCTCGTTGTGCGCTTTGTCGCGCAGCGAGTCGTTTACTTCTTAATTCAATCTAAATGTCGCGTCGTACGTCTTGACGTGCGACCACTCCCTTTCATTCATCTACAATTGTTTATAATAATTAAATGTGGAACTTGACTTTACTTTATGCTAAACGTAGTGTCCGCATTAATGCCCTTCAATCGAACGAGTGGTTTAATTTATATAATGTAATGTGATCGTTTCTCGACTGTCTTTTCCTCTTTCTCTCTTAACCGTAATTGCGAGCCCGCGTGGAACGTCTGTTTATTTATTGCATCCTTTTGCATGGTGTACTGTTCTTTTGTATTAAATGTGTGGATGTATGTATGTTTGCGCTCGCATAGTGAACGACCCGGTTGAGGAGCCCGAAGAACTCGCAGGAGAAGCCCCTGAGCAGCAGTCGGTTGGTGGAGGCAAGTGTCCCCTGACCTATCTCTGTCCTATACATTCTTTAATTTACCTCCCGCATTACACATTTATACCTAAGGATTGACTAGCTTTTGTTGTCCATGTCCTTGTTTACCTATTTGGGTCGGATTGTTATTGCTTAGTCTTATGCTATTGCTCAACTCTAATCAATGAACATGATGAGAATTATCAATGATACGCTGTTTTCCCCTCTTTTATTATGATGTTATACTTATGACATTCAAGGGGGCTTGAGCGGTTTCTTGAGTGCCTCTCCGTAAGGACCTGTTCGTTGGATGACCGCCCGGGAAAATAGTGCAACCATGAGGGTGGAGTGGGATGCCCTTAGCTGAATAATTAGAGGAACCGGGGTGTATTTCGCTTAGCCGTTGTGCCGTCAATGGGGCTCGGTGTATGCGGCTCGCTCTGCCAAGGTTGATTTGTCCCTTGGGGAGGAGTGTGGTACATTTAGGAAACCTAACGGGCGGCTACAACCCTAGGGAATCTTTGTAAAGGCTACGTAGTGATGCCCTGCTGGGTCACCTTGGTAGTGATCAATGGAGAGTCATGATCTCCGGGCAGAAAGGGAAATCACGGCTTGTGGGTAAAGTGCACAACCTCTGCAGAGTGTTTGAAAAATGATATATCAGCTGTGCTCGCGGTTATGAGCGGCCAAGGGAGCTCCAGTGATTAGTGGTACTTGATCAGAGATGTTCGCATTGCAGGTGGCAATGAGATTGTTGGTTTTGGTATTGACTATGGTAATGGTAAGTGGTATTCTTTCCGTTTGGAAAGAGTACGTTTGGGTTAATAACATGGGTTAATTCTAAAACTTGGCTTTTCTCTACTAGTAATAATAACCTGACCAACTAAAAGCAACTGCTTGACTTACCCCCACATAAAGCTAGTCCACTACAGCCAATCAAGACGCTTGCTGAGTATGTTGATGTGTACTCACCCTTGCTCTACACACCAACCCCCCCCAAGTTGTCAGCATTGCAACCACTGCTTAGGAGAAGATGAAGTCGTGGAAGGAGACTTCCAGGAGTTCCAAGACTACGACGAGTTCTAGGCGTAGGTTAGCGGCAACCCCCCAGTCGGCTGCATGTGAAGGCCGCGTTTATCTACGTTTCTTTTCCGCACTTTGATTTATTGTAAAGACTATGTGGATGTCTCAGACATATGATGTAATCGACTATTATTTCCCTTTTAATACTATTTGAGCACTGTGAGATGATGTCCATGTTATATAACTGCTATGTACGTGAATTGCTGATCCTGGCACGTACATGGTTCGCATTCGGTTTGCCTTCTAAAACCGGGTGTGACATAGGTGGTATCAAAGCCGTGCTGACTATAGAACCGCTAACCTAGAGTAGAATGGTTGTTCTAAGGACTATACACTTCTGTCCTAGCCTTGACTTTGGTATCCCTTCAAAAGTTGGTCATATCGACCAAACCTATGTTCTACTATATATTATACCTTGCTGAAAATTGTGTTTTAATCTAATCCTTCATTTATTTATGGTTCATTACTTGCTAGTCATACTAGTTCTGTTCTCACTCGTTTGCTTATGGTGTCTTTTGTAGATGGCTCGTCTTAGACACACCGCACGGAAGTCTGTCATCCCCTTCTTACCTTCTCGCCTCGCGGAGCGTCCGCTTCGCCGTCCCGTGGCCGGTCAGTCCAGCCACTTGGAGAGGCTGCACCACCGCCTGCATGAGGATCAGGAGCGTCGACGATAGGAGCAGGAGCAGCAGGGCTCTTCTTTCTCGCTCCAGCAGGAGATAGAGTCTGTGAGGAGCTGCTCCCCTGTGCTCCCCCTGGAGGCGGCCCCTGCACCACCACTGAGCGCCCCAGCCTCGGGAGTAGCTGCTGGAAGAGACCCAGACGACGGAGGTGGCGATGATAGCTTGAGCCACAACACCGACTTTTCTGCTGACCAGGAGCCGGAAGGATGGGTTGCTCGACCCATCACTCGCGACGCTGCTCGCGGGTGCCACTTCCACGATGCGCTCGACACCTTGCTACGTCGGGCACTTGACCGGCGTACTTGGTCCATCGAGTATTGCTGTGTGGTCTACCAGCATAGTCGCGGGGTCTACCCGGACCGCTGGGAGGCGACCTGCTTGGTGCGCCGTCCAGAGAACAGTCTCTAGGGTGCTGAGGTCTGCTCAGAGCACTATTTCATCTCTGAGCGGGACTCAGCTGAGGCTTCCATGCAAGATGCTGCACGGCGTGCGCGCACTACTGTTCAGTGCTCGGTGGGGTAATTGACGGTCTCAACCTGAAGTATTACCCCCACCGTCCATCTAGCAGCACAGGAGGCGTGATTGTTTCACCTGTCGGTGAGGACATTCCTAGGTTGAGCAGCACATTCAACCTAGCCGCTGTGCTAAACACGAAGCTAGACCATTCATTAGACGAGCTGAGTAGGGCTCGTGCTGAGATCGCCCAGCTGCGGGCTGAGCGCGCGGAGCGTCGTCACCTGGACAATGGTTCCCCCGCTCCCGTCGGGACTCAGCACCCGTACCGCTCACCTCGGCGTGGGCACCAGTCTTATGGCAAGCCCGACTGTAAGACCAAGATAAATTTAGAACCATAGATCATTAGAGTCAAATCTTGTAATTAATACGAAGATATATACATAGAAGCTATAGTCTTAGCATTAGTCTCGCTCTTAGTTAGTCTTAGTTAGACAAGGTAGTTTGCTATATCCTGTGCATTTATGTTTGTCATGATGAACTATGTTTGATCTGGATCTTTGTAATGACTGTCACCAGGATGTGGGTGTCCCCTGCATCTTGGTTTACCAGTTATATGTTAATGAAGTTAGATGTCTAGTTGGGAAACCTTTTATTCCACTTTCCTCTTTATCTGAGAAGCTGTGTTGGTCTGTGTTGGAGATCAGTGAAGATGTTCGTCTGTTCAGTGTTGTGGAGAATTCTATACTCTTTTCTTATGCTGCAAGATTTGCAAGGTCAGTTCTGATGTGTGGTTGCATTCTGCAGATGTCAGAAAACAGGCGCAGAGGAGGAAGGCGTGCTCAGCAGGAGCGGCCAGCTCAGCAGGATGAGGTACCCCAGCAGCAGCATCTGCCACCCCCACCCCCGATGTCCGTCGAGCAGATGTTCCTGATGCAGACTCAGGCAGTTCAAGCTATTGGTCAGACTCTGGCCGCCATTCAGCAGCAGCAGTAGCCACCACCTCAGCCTCAGATGCCTCAGATGCCCAGAGACAAGCGTGCTGAATTCATGAGAGGTCATCCCCCAACGTTTGCTCACTCTTCTGACCCATGGATGCTGAAGACTGGCTGCGCACTGTGGAGCGAGAGTTGCATAACGCTCAGTGTGATGACAGGGAGAAAGTCCTGTATGGTCCCCGTCTGTTGAGAGGAGCAGCTCAGTCATGGTGGGAGTCCTATCTCGCCACCCATGCCCACCCCGACACCATCACCTGGGAAGAGTTTAGAGGAAGCTTTCGTCAGTACCATGTTCCTGTAGGTCTGATGACAGTGAAGAAGGAGGAGTTCCTAGCTCTTAAGCAAGGATCATCGTCTGTCAGTGAGTACCGGGACAGGTTTCTGCAGTTGTCTCGCTATGCTCCTGAAGATGTCAACACCGACGCCAAGAGACAGTATCGTTTCCTGAGAGGCTTGGTTGACCCTCTGCAGTATCAGCTGATGAATCATACTTTCCCGACATTCCAGCACCTGATTGACAGAGCAATCATGACAGAGAGGAAGCGCAAAGAGATGGAGGATCGTAAGCGCAAGATCAGTGGACCCCAGCCTGGAAGCAGCAATTGTCCTCGTTTCTCAGGCAATCAACCTCAGCAGTTCAGGCAGAACCAGCGTCCACCTCAGCAGCAGCAGCAGTTCCAAAGGCAGTATCCTCAACATCAGTATCAGAATCGTCAGAACGATAGGCAGAATCAGCAGGCACCTCGTCTTCCTGCCCCAGCAAACCAGCAGAACAGTCAGGCAGCACCAGCTCAGGTTGGAAACAGAGCATGTTTCCACTGTGGAGAGCAAGGCCACTGGGTGATGCAATGTCCGAAGAAGGCAGCCCAGCAGCAATCAGGCCCCAATGCCCCAGCAAAGCAGAATGTGTCTCAACCTGGAGCAGGCAACCGCTCTCAGCCGCGCTATAATCATGGGAGACTGAACCACTTGGAGGCTGAAGCAGTTTAGGAGACCCCCGACATGATAGTAGGTATGTTCCCAGTCGACTCTCATATTGCAGAAGTGTTATTTGATACTGGAGCAACACATTCTTTCATTACTGCATCATGGGTAGAAGCACATAATCTTCCAATTACTACCATGTCAACCCCCATTCATATTGACTCAGCCGGTGGTAGAATTCGAGCCGATAGCATTTGTTTGAATGTAAGTGTGGAAATAAGGGGGATAGCGTTTCCCGCTAATCTCATAGTAATGGGTACTCAGGGAATAGATGTCATCCTAGGGAGGAATTGGCTAGATAAGCATCAGGCAGTTATCAGTTGTGATAAGAGGACAATCAAGTTGATGTCCCCACTTGGAGAGGAAGTGGTGATGGAGATAGTCCCGCCTGAGCGAAAGAAAGGAAATTGTTATCAGATGGTTGTTGATAGCAGTGAAGTAGACCCAATTGAGATTATCAGGGTTGTGTCTGAGTTCCTAGATGTGTTTCCAAAGGACCTACTAGGTATGCCACCAGAGCGGAAAGTTGAGTTTGCTATAGAGCTTCTTCCTGGAACCGCCCCCATCTTCAAGAGAGCTTACATAATATCTGGACCAGAGTTGGTCGAGCTTAAGAAGCAGATCGATGAGTTGTCAGAGAAACGCTACATCCGGCCAAGCACCTCGCCATGGGCAACCCCTGTCCTATTTGTGATGAAGAAAGATGGCACCAAAAGGATGTGTATCGATTATCGAGCTCTGAATGAGGTCACAATCAAGAACAAGTACCCTTTGCCCAGAATAGAAGATCTGTTCGACCAGTTGAGAGGAGCCAGCGTGTTCTCCAAGATAGATCTGAGGTCAGGTTATCATCAGCTCCGGATACGACCTTCAGACATTCCGAAGACGACATTCATTACCAAGTATGGGTTGTATGAGTTCACTGTGATGTCTTTCGGTTTGACAAATGCACCGGCCTTCTTCATGAACTTGATGAACAATGTATTCATGGATTATCTTGACAAGTTTGTGGTGGTATTTATTGATGATATTCTAATATATTCTCAAAGCAAAGAAGAGCATGCAGACCATTTGAGGATGGTATTACAGAGATTGCGAGAGCACCAACTGTATGTGTTGGGGTCATGCTTCGTCGCCGAAGGTCCTGCAGGAAGAAACAGCTTCGGCTAAAGCTGCTTATACATGATGACCGAAGCTACCACTCATAAAACTTCGGTGTTGCAGCATGCCCGAAGACGAAGGATTGAACCGACTTAAAGATAGAATGACATTTTAGCCCATAAGGGTCTCAGTCAATGTTGTAAACTTTTATGAGGGACATGATTGTAATTCCTCACAGGATGTGTCCTGTGCCTATAAATAGTGAACAATATTCCTTTACTGTTCATGGATTCCGGTAATTGCAAACACATTGCTCGGGAATTATCATCTGTCAAGGAGAAGGTATAATTGTACTCAAACTTCACGTTTTGTCATTTCTATGATCAGATAATAAAATATGTGAATAATGTTGCTTATTTCTGATACATTTATCCTTAATGTTTCATGTTTGATATATTAATTCATTTTATAAGTTTATTTACGAAGGTATGACCTTCGTAACATTTCACTCATGGTCTTCGTCTGAAGTTCATTAAATCCTTAAGGATATAATGCTTCAGCGGACGAAGGGCATTAATATTTAACATTTTATGTTGCCTTGTTCTTAATTCATAGCATTTGAGAACAAGCCCCCAACATTGGCGCCCACCTCCGGTCAACTCACTTCCACTTGTTTGAGCTGATGGCTTCGGTCAAGAATCAAGCTAGAATTGCTTCGGCCCCGAAGCTAGTTCTCCCGATAACAGGCGGTTCATGTTCAGAGCCGGCCAACAAGAAGCAGAAGAAGGAGGCACAGCGAATAGTACAGCATGTAGGGGTACAAGGACCTTTCATCAAATCAAGATGGTCTCACATCCCAATTACCTTTTCTCAAGAGGATCTTCAGCTCAACGATTACCCACACAATGATGCTATGGTTATCTCTTGTGTGATCAAAGGATTTCTGGTCCATAATGTTTTTTGGTTGATACAGGCAGTGCAGCAAATATCATATTTGCTAAGGCTTGTAGACAAATGCAAGAGCCCGAAGACAAGATCCATGATGCTACGCACCCTCTTTGTGGCTTCGGAGGGCGGCAGATTGTAGCACTTGGGAAGATTACCATGCCAGTAACCTTCGGATTTGTCAACAACACAAGGACTGAGCAAATTGTGTTTGACATTGTTTACATGGAGTATCCTTACAACGCTATCATTGGTCGCACTCAATGCTTTCGAAGCAATACTTCATCCAGCATATCTTTGCATGAAGATACCTTCGGATCAGGGACCTATTGCTATTTATGGGAGTCAGGAAGCCGCCAGAAAGGCCGAAGGGAATTGGACTGATTCAAAGGCAATCCATAACATAGATGAAGCCGAAGCTTGTGAGCAGTACAAGCATAGAAGGGAGAAGGCTGCTTCGGCCGATCAGCCGAAACCCATGTTTTTATGCGAAGATATCGCAGAGCAGAAGGTGCTGCTAGGATCTCAATTTTCTGAGGAACAAGAGAAAACCTTGATAAGATTCTTGTTCAACAACAAAGATGTCTTTGCATGGTCGGCTAATGATCTTTACGGAGTTAACAGGGATGTTATTGAGCATTCGCTTAATGTTGATCCATCCTTCAGACCCAAAAAACAGAGGCTTCAGAAGATGTCTGGTGACAAGGCTGAAGGTGCTCGAAATGAAGTAAAAAGACTTCTCAGTGCTGGAGTTATCAGAGAGGTAAAATACCCAGAATGGCTGGTTAACACTGTCATGGTAAAAAAGGCCAATGGTAAATGGAGGATGTGTATCGATTTTACTGATCTCAACAAGGCCTGTCCGAAGGACGAGTTTCCATTGCCGAGGATAGATTCCTTAGTTGATGCAGCAGCTTCATCAGAGCTTATGAGTCTGTTGGATTGTTATTCAGGCTATCATCAAATCTGGATGAAGAAGGAGGATGAGCCGAAGACCAGCTTCATAACCCCTAGTGGAACATATTGTTACCTTCGGATGCCTGAGGGGCTCAAGAATGCTGGAGGAAGCTTCAGCAGAATGATAGCGAAGGTTCTTCAGTCTCAGATAGGCAGAAATGTGTTAACTTATGTTGATGATATCATTGTAAAAAGCACGAAGCAAGAGAACCACATTACTGACCTCCAGGAAACCTTCGCTAATTTCAGACAAGCCGGTTTAAAGTTGAATCCAGAAAAATGTGTCTTCGGAGGAAGAAAGGGAAATTTCTTGGCTGCCTAGTTTCAACAAAAGGGATTGAGGCTAATCCAAATAAAATCGAAGCTATCCTTCGAATGGAACCACCCAGTACAAAGAAGGGGGCTCAAAGATTGACAGGAAGACTGACATCTCTCAACAGATTCATATCTAGATCTATAGAGAGAAATTTACCGTTCTTCGAAGTGCTGAAGACAGCCGAAGTTTTTCAATGGGGACCGGTCCAGCAGAAAGCCTTCGAGGAGCTGAAGCAGTATTTGATAGACCTAACAGCGCTAACTCCACCAGCGCCAGGGGCTCCTCTGTTGTTATATGTGGCAGCTTCGCACTCAGCGGTAAGTGCGGCACTTGTCCAAGAGAAGCTTGAAGGACAAATCAAGAAGCAAGCTCCAATATACTTTGTATCTGAAGTTCTTAGTCTATCAAAGAAAAATTATACAGAATTGGAGAAGGTGCTATATGCTGTTTTGATGGCTTCTAGAAAGCTTCAGCATTATTTCCAAGCATACAATATAATTGTCCCTTCTTCACAACCATTGAAGGACATTATGAGAAATAGAGAAGCTACTGGAAGGATTGGAAAGTGGGCTACGGAACTCAATGAATTCTGCATTGATTATGTACACAGATCTTCGATTCAATCCCAGGCGTTAGCTGACTTCAATGCCGATTGGACGCCAGGGGCTCAAGCAGAAGAGGCAAATAAAGATGCCGAAGCATGGACAGTATTTTGCGATGGTTCTTGGGGAACCTTCGGAGCAGGAGCAGCTGCTGTTTTGATCGCACCCTCCAAAGTTAAAACTTGTTACGCAGCAAGACTTGATTTTAGCTGCACAAATAACATTGCTGAGTACGAAGCTTTACTGTTGGGTCTTCGGAAGTTAAAAGGCAATGGGAATCAGAAGGGCGGTTCTTAAAACTGATTCCCAGGTTATCTCTGGTCATATTGAGAAGTATTTGGATACTGTCCGAAGGATTGAAGCTTCTTTTGAAGGGTTTTCTGTAAAAAATATTCCTCGAGGAGAAAATGAGCATGTTGATTTGCTAGCCAAGTCAGCAGCACAGGGGCTGCCTTTACCTTCGGAAGTATTTTTGAAACAATAAAAGCACCTTCGGTTGAACTTCTTGAAAGAGCGGTCCTCAACATATCTCCTGTTTATAGTGAAGACTGGAGAACTGAAATCATCTCTTACCTTAAGGGTAATTTCCTTTCAGATGACGAAGCTTATAACAAGAGAATAGAGGCAAGAGCTCGGCCATATGTAATAATAGAAGGGGAGCTATACAAGCATGGTGTCTGCTCTCCCTTACTCAAATGTTTGTCCAGAGCCGAAGGTGTAGAGTTGATGAAGGAAATACATGCAGGCTTGTGTGGATCTCATATTGGATCTAGGCCTTTGCTGGGAAAAGTCTTTCGCCAAGGATTTTATTGGCCAAAAGCAGCTTCGGATGTAGCGGAACTAGTCCAAAAGTGCGAAGGTTGTCAGAAATGTGCAAGAGATCAAAAACAACCTTCGTCTCTAACTCAGTTAATACAACCCACTTGGCCGTTACAAAGGTGGGGCCTTGATTTGTTAGGTCCGCTACCACCAGCACAAGGAAATTTAAGATATGTTGTAGTGGTAGTGGAATATTTTTCTAAATGGATTGAGGCAAAGCCTTTAGCCACAATAACTTCGGTTACTGTCCAAAAGTTTTTCTGGCAAAACATTGTTTGTCGCTTCGGAGTGTCGAAGGCTACCACTGTGGACAATGGAACGCAGTTTGACTCCGAAGCTTTTAAAGAATTTTGTGACCAAATTGGCACAAAGATCCATTTTGCGTCAGTTCGACATCCCGAGTCAAATGGACTAGTTGAAAGGGCTAATGGCATCATAATGACAGGAATAATGAAGTTAATATTCAATCAACCAAGGGGAAAGTGGCCAGAAGAATTAATTAAAGTGGTGTGGAGCCACAACACAACAGTATCAAGGTCAACAGGTTTTACACCATTCAAATTGCTGTTTGGTGATGAACCAATAACCCCAGAGGAGGCTAAGGCAGGATCAATAAGAACAGTGGCTTCGGCGATAGACGAAACTGATTGTTCTGTGGACAAAGATGCTATAGAGGGGATCAGGCTTCAGGCTGTGGAAAATATCAATAAATACCAAGCCGAAACAATAAAATGGCATGATAGAAAGGTTCGGTTGAAGAACATTAAGCCAGGACATTTGCTGTTTCGAAGAGTGGCCAACCCAGACACAGTGGGCAAACTACAACTAAAATGGGAAGGCCCCTTTCTGGTAGTATCTTCGTCAAGACCCGGTTCCTACAGATTAAAGGATATGGACGACAACGACATTCCTAGATCGTGGAATGCGGATGAGCTTCGGCGGTATTATGTGTAATTTGATGTAATCTTTTCTATTTTTTATTGTTGTTTTTGTTTTTCCTTATGGCACCCTTTTCCTTTCCAAAGGGGGAGAAAGGTTTTTAATGGGGCCACAACATGTAATTTTTCTTTTCCTTATTTCAATTCTATAGGAGTGATATCCCCCAAAAATGTAAATGTAAAAGCTGACGACGCACCATCGAGTGCAATGGAAAAAGAAAAGAAGAAGCTCAAAAGTCGTTCCCAAGGGAATGCAGAGCTTACAGCGAAAAATAAACGCTGATTCCGCCGAAAGTAAAAGGCGAAGAAGCTCCTAAGGGAGGCTTACAGCGAAAAATAAACGCTGATTCCGCCGAAAGTAAAAGGCGAAGAAGCTCCTAAGGGAGGCTTACAGCGAAAAATAAACGCTGATTCCACCGAAAGTAAAAGGCGAAGAAGCTCCTAAGGGAGGCTTACAGCGAAAAGTCAGTGGTGATACACCGAAAAGTAAACGGTGAAGCCGAAAAATAAACGGCAAAAAGATTTGAGTCATTCTCAAGGGAATGAGGGCTATGATTATGGTTTGCATAATGCATTACATCATGTCATTTGCATTCATAAACATTCATTTAGGCATGTATAGAATCATCACCATACCACACAAAAAAAAGACAGATGATTTGGCAATAAGGAAAAACTCTGAAGAAAGAGGAAAATTTTCATGCTTCATTGTGTACGAAAAGAAGGGAAGGTGTTTTTCGCCTTCGGCTCAAAAGTGTAGTTTCGTTCACATCAAAGCGGATTGTACACGGATAAAGGAGACAAGATATATTACAAGGTATGTACAAATTTACATAAGTTTTTTTTCTATAATTATATTACAAAGATCTCTCCAGAATTTTTTGGAGGAAAGTCTATTATAGCAACTATCAAGCTTCAGGCTGTCATACTTCAGCTTCGTCATACTTTAGCTTCGTCATCCTACACATATTAAAGAAGCAGAATAAGAAAGGTGCAAATTTCAAGGAGAAGGTAAAAGTAACAAATATAAGTTTCTCACTGGCTTAAGGTGGCTTCGAGCTTCGTCACCAGCCATTTTTCGCCCACCATATACCCAAACCTGGGTCATAAATCTATTTCCGATGCTTCGGGCTAGGCTTGGTATATCAACCAAATCTACTACTGACAAGCTGAAGTTTGACCTATTTACAATTTTTCCGTGCGCACAGCCAGCCTTCAGAAAAGCGGCAGCTGTGCCTCGAGAAGCTACCCGGGCGCAGATGTAAGCATGCCCAGCAATAACTTCGTCAAGAGCATCAACCTCGCCTTCAATATATTCCAAGGTGCTGGGCAGATTTTCAGCTGAAGGGGAAAATTTTTTAGAACTGGCTCCGATAGAATGAAACACATCCTTCAGCCGCTGCACGCATCGGCTGCCGAAATTTAGGCATTTCTCTTGAAGTTCCTTCAATGATTTTTGCAAATTTGAATTTTTCTCGATCTCAGTTTTGAGATTTGTTTCAAGGTTCTTCTTTTCTTCCTCAGATTTTTCTGACCTTTGGAGTAATTCATTGTTTAACCTGCTATTTTCGGCTTGGGCTTCAGCCAACGAACCTTCCAAAGATTGAATGACGAAGTCTTTCTTTTCCACGGCAGCTTCGTAATCTTTAACTTTGATTTTAAGATCCTGAATAACGGAGTCTTTTTCTGTCAAAGCAGCTTCGTAATTTTTGACTTTGCTTTCTAGATCTTTGATAGTAACTTCGTTCTTCTCATCTTCAAGATCTTGTTGCATTCTTAGCACTTTACTTAGAAGTATACTCTGCCAAAACAATCTTCGTCAGAAAACAACTTAATTCAAAATAAGAAAAATATAATAATAAAAAATTGATACTTTTTTACCTTGAAATTAGCATAGAGCAAACTACCGGTGATATGTTGTCGCTGGTACCTGCAAAGGTCCGCTTCTATCCTCGGCAGGCCAACGCTTTTGGAGAAGGTTCTAACAATTTTGGCCTCGGTGCGATTCCGAAGGCATCTTAGCTTCCCTTCGTTGACCCCACCAAATAGCATAGATCCTGGTTTATATCCACAGGATATGGCATATTTTTTCAGCTCTTCTTTTTCAGCACCTGTTAATTCTTGTCCAAGTAAATCTTGAAAGTTAAAATTTCCTCCCTCCAAAATTTTTTCAACCTGCTCTTTTCCTTTTTCAGTAGTCATGCTCACTGCAGCCACAGCAGCTTCTTCTTCAGCCATTTTCAGAAGTATATTGTCAATAACCTCAAGTGTGGTTTCCAGGTTTGAATCTTCGGTGGTCCTGGCTTTGGCGCCGGTAGCTTCGGCTCCGGTAGTTTCGATAGCTTTGGCTCCGGTAGCTTTGGCTCCGGCGGTTGCAAATTCAGTGGTTTCGGCCCCGGTAGCGGCGGTTGCGGCGGCTTCGGCTTCGACGGTCTTGGCAGTAACAATTTTTGACGCCGATACCAGTGGCGGTGTCTGATGAATCACATCTGTCACTTGAATAATTCTTCGTTTTTTCGGCTTTGCAGGACATTCTGCTGCCGAAGCTTCTTTGTCCTTCTGAAAAAACTTCGTCAGTTCCGGCGCCAGCGGACTTAGCTTGACAGGCAAAGATTCAGTCATTACCTTCATAATCTCTTCCACTTCGGCAGCAGAAGGTGTCGCAGGAGTTTCCTCCTCCTGGCCCGATGTCTTGGGTTTTGGAGATGTACCTTTTCTTTTCCTTGAAACAGCTACCCTCGGTTTTTCAGAAATTTCTTTTTCCTTTCTGGCCAACTTGATGCTTTCTTTGTCCAGGGCACTAGCAATCCTCTTTCTCTTCGGGCCTTCGGCGTCTCCAACCAGTTGCTCGTAATCAGGGTAATCAAAATTCAAAGCATCTAGCACACAGTTCAATCTTCGCTTCGGACGAGTGTCGAAGGCTGCAGTCATCAACTGATCTTCTTTCTTAGAGTAATTTCCGAGGATATCGTTGCACATAATCTCGATTGAGTCCAGCCACTCTTGGCAGGGTTTTTTAAAGTGTTTTTTAAACTTGTAGTAATACGACAATCGAACAACTTCCCCCTTTTCTTTTCTCCCTCCAGCTTCGGCATTTCCCAATCCCTCATTGTTGGAAACACTTTAAAAGCCAGAAATTCCGGCACCAAATCTCTAGTACCAATGTGGTCTGAAATCACGTGAAATTCAGCTAAAGCAATTTGGCTCGGGCTTCCACTTATCATGTTGCATCGGGGCCTCGTTTCTCCGAAGGTTAGCTCTAGTGGACTCTGGACCAGTTTATCTTCATCTTTATCAACTTTAACATAAAACCACTCAGACTTCCATCCGGCTGGCCATTTGCTTCGGTAGCTTATCACTGGAAACTTTGAAGTTTTACGATAAGCAAAGTTGTAACATCCAAAATTCTCATGAAGACCATCTCCTCTGGCTTTAGTCTGATAGTGCAGTTCATGGACTCGACAGAAACCTTCACCGAACGGCTCCACTCCCTGGCTACGAAGGGCCCAAATATAAACACTTAATCTAACAATAGCATTAGGGGTTAGCTGATGAAGGTAAACCCCAAACTTCTTCAACACATCAACAATCATCCCATTCATAGGAAATCTTAATCCTGCTTTAAAGAAGCTTTTGAACACAACCACTTCATTCTTTTCTGGCTTCGGAGTAATCTCCTCCCCGCCAAAACGAACCAGCTTTTTTTTGTTTCACTAAAGTAGCCCATCTTCACCATTTTTGGAAGATCAGCTTCAGAGATGGTGGACTTTCCAAAGTCCAAATGACTAGGTTTGCTTGGCATCCCGCAGTTGTACTCATCTTCGGAACCAACTTCTTCAACATCAGCTTGCGTTGCTTCGGCAGCAGGTGTGTCTTCTGATGGAGCCAGCCCAGAACGCCTCATCACTTTAGAAATCGGAACAGTTTCAATGGCCTCGGTCTCGTCTTCACCACGCTCAACCCTAGCAGTGGAGCATATTCTGGCCATTTGATTTTAAATTTTCTTGAAAAAAAATTCTTTGGAAGTCAATAACCTTTTTTCCGAAGCTATCCTCGTGACGAAGTACACACCAAACTGGAGCTTCTTTTGAATGCGAAAATCAAGCTTCGGCTATGATTAAATTTTTGGCAGCAAAACAGTGCAACAACAATGAATGCCGTGGTAACTTCACACCTACCTGTCTGTTTATATAGTGCTGCAGGTAAGAAGGTGAATCGTCAGGATTTTTTCACCGGGCAAACAGTCACTCGCACTCATTGCACGGTGGGCCGCAACAACCAAGAAGGTGCACCTGCATGGTAGGACTGCTCCGCGCTCGAAAACTGTATCGTTTCTCGGCAACGAGCTCAAGGAAGGTGTTTTTTGGACCTTCGGCTTCCCGAAGCCTAAGAGACTTTTTTCACGGATCAAGCTCGTTACGAAAAACGATCTAGCACCGCGAAGGGGCTACTGTTGGGGTCATGCTTCGTCGCCGAAGGTCCTGCAGGAAGAAACAGCTTCGGCTAAAGTTGCTTATACATGATGACCGAAGCTACCACTCATAAAGCTTCAGTGTTGCAGCATGCCCGAAGACGAAGGATTGAACCGACTTAAAGATAGAATGACATTTTAGCCCATAAGGGTCTAGTCAATGTTGTAAACTTTTACGTGGGACATGATTGTAATTCCTCACAGGCTATGTCCTGTGCCTATAAATAGTGAACAGTATTCCTTTACTGTTCACGGATTCTGGTAATTGCAAACACATTGCTCGGGAATTATCATCTGTCAAGGAGAAGGTATAATTGTACTCAAAATTCACGTTTTGTCATTTCTATGATCAGATAATAAAATATGTGAATAATGTTGCTTATTTCTGATACATTTATCCTTAATGTTTCATGTTTGATATATTAATTCATTTTATAAGTTTATTTACGAAGGTGTGACCTTCGTAACATTTCACTCATGGTCTTCGTCCGAAGTTCATTAAATCCTTGGGGATATAATGCTTCAGCGGACGAAGGGCATTAATATTTAACATTTTATGTTGCCTTGTTCTTAATTCATAGCATTTGAGAACAAGCCCCCAATAGTATGCAAAGTTGAGCAAGTGCGAGTTCTGGATCTGTGAAGTCCTGTTCTTGGGTCACATAATCAACAAAGAAGGATTGGTTGTGGATCCAAAGAAAGTGGCACACATTCTGAACTGGAAAGCGCTAACAGATGCTCAAGGAATCAAGAGTTTCATTGGAATGGCCGGATATTATCGGCGATTCATTGAAGGGTTTTCGAGGATTGCGAAACCAATGACAGCGTTGCTAGGCAACAAGCTTGAGTTCAATTGGACCCAGAAATGTCAAGAGGCCTTCAAAGCGCTGAAAGAGAAGTTGACTACAGCGCCTGTCTTAGTCTTGCCTGATGTGCACAAGCCCTTCTCGGTGTATTGCAATGCCTGTTACACCGGTTTGGGATGCGTGTTGATGCAAGAGGGAAGAGTTGTGGCTTACTCGTCCCGACAGCTGAAGGTTCATGAGCAGAATTATCCAATCCATGACCTAGAGTTGGCAGAAGTGGTTCACGCATTGAAGACATGGAGGCACTATCTGTATGGACAGAAATGTGATGTTTACACAGACCACAAGAGTCTCTAGTACATATTCACTCAGTCAGAGCTGAATATGAGGCAAAGAAGATGGTTAGAGCTGATCAAAGACTATGAGTTGGAGATTCACTACCATCCAAGCAAAGCGAATGTAGTGGCAGATGCTTTAAGCAGGAAGAGTCAAGTCAATCTGATGGTCGCTCGTCCGATGCCTTATGAGTTGGCCAAAGAGTTTGACAGGTTGAGTCTCGGATTTCTGAATAATTCGCGAGGAGTCACAATTGAGTTGGAACCCACCCTGGAGCGGGAAATCAAAGAAGCGTAGAAGAATGATGAGAAGATCAGTGAGATTCGGCGACTGATTCTAGACGGCAGAGGCAAAGATTTTCGGGAAGATGCAGAAGGGGTGATATGGTTCAAAGACCGCTTGTGTGTTCCCAATGTCCAGTCTATTCGGGAGTTGATTATCAAGGAAGCTCATGAGACAACTTATTCGATTCACCCTGGTAGTGAGAAGATGTATCAGGATCTGAAGAAGAAATTCTGGTGGTACGGAATGAAGAGGGAAATCACAGAGCATGTGGTTATGTGTGATAGTTGTCGGCGAATCAAGGCGGAGCACCAGAGCCTAGCTGGATTGTTGCAACCGTTGCAAATTCCTCAGTGGAAATGGGATGAAATCGGTATGGACTTCATAGTCGGATTGCCCCGCACTCGAGCCAGCTACGATTCCATTTGGGTAGTGCCGCTTAACCAAGTCAGCCCACTTCATACCAGTCAAGACCAACTACAGCAGTGCAGTATTGGCAGAATTGTACATGTCTCGGATCGTTTGTCTTCATGGTGTGCCAAAGAAGATAGTGTGAGACAGAGGAACGCAGTTCACCTCTCATTTCTGGCAGCAGTTGCATGAAGCCTTGGGCACACATCTGAATTTCAGTTTAGCTTATCATCCGCAGATAGATGGTCAGACTGAAAGAACCAATCAAATCCTTGAAGACATGTTCAGAGCCTGTGCATTGCAAGATCAGTCTGGATGGGACAAGAAGTTGCCTTATGCAGAGTTCTCCTATAACAACAGTTACCAGGCCAGTTTGAAGATGTCACCATTTCAAGCGCTCTATGGAAGGAGTTGCAGAACTCCGTTGCAATGGGATCAGCCTAGAGAAAAGCAAGTGTTCGGGCCAGACGTTTTGCTTGAAGCTGAAGAGAACATCAAGATGGTCCGAGAAAATCTGAAGATAGCGCAATCAAGGCAGTGAAGCTATGCAGATACCAAAAGAAGAGAGCTGAGTTTCGAAGTCAGAGATTTTGTCTATCTGAAAGTGTCACCGATCAGAGGAGTCAGAAGATTCGGAGTCAAAGGCAAGCTAGCACCCCGCTACATTAGTCCATACCAGATTCTCGCAAGGCGTGGAGAAGTGGCCTATCAGCTCAGTTTGCCAGAAGGCTTATCTGAAGTGCAAGATGTCTTTCATGTGTCTCAATTGAAGAAGTGTTTGTGTGTGCCAGAAGAGCAGTTGCCAATGGAAGGTCTAGAGGTCCAGGAGGACTTGACCTACGTTGAGAAGCCAATGCAAATCCTTGAGACCGCAGACAGAGTCACCCGAAGGAAGAACATCAGAATGTGCAAAGTCAGATGGAATCATCATTCAGAGGAAGAAGCAACTTGGGAGCGCGAAGATGATCTGATGGCTAAATACCCTGAGCTCTTTGCTAGCCAACCTTGAATCTCGAGGGCGAGATTCTTTTAAGGGGGATAGGTTTGTAACGCCCTGAATTTGGGAGTAGATTTTTTTTCTTTTCTTCTTTTCTCTTCCTGTTTTTCTCCTTCTTACTAATTTCAAACCAGTATAGTGACAGGTGTCCATGTCGTGTATGAACAAAACCTAAGTGTCATGGGTGTTGCATCATGCCGAAGCACATTTCTTTGTCTGATGTTGTGTGTTCGTCTCGTTCCGTCTCGGTTTTCGGTTTGCGATTGGAGTTTGTTTGATGGTCATGCATGTCGTGGGTTTAGACCCGCGAAGTGGCTTGGCCCCAACCCAACCCAGCCCAGCCCGGCCCGGTCCGGCCCGGCCCGGCCCTGCGCGCCCCTGGCGCCCACACCCCCCCCATGCGCCCCCTCCTCTCCTCCCTCTCTCATTTGGATTTCCCGCGCAGCAACCTCCCTCTCCCTCTTCCACCTCTCTCTCCCTATGGTGCCCTAGGGATTGGAGACGGCGATCACCGGAATTTGGACCCCGAGGTGAGCTCCCCTCCCCTTCCCTTCTCCTCTCTCTCCCTCTCCCTCCCCTTCTCTTTCCTGCGCCCCCCCTCTCTCTCCCCTGCGCACGTGCCCCTGCCCGCGGCGGCGCCCGCCCCTGCCCCTCCCACGGCGCGGCGGCGCCCCCCTGCCCCTCCCCCGTGGCGGCGCTCGCCCCCCTGCCCCTCCCCCGGCAGGGCGGCGCCCGCCCCTGCCCCTCCCCCGCGGCGGCGCTCGCCCCCCGCCCCGGCCCCGTGCGCGGCAGCGCCCGCCCCTGCCCCCTCCCCGCGGCGGCGCCCCCGGCCCCGGCGTGACTCGCGTGGCCTCGTTTACCCCCTAACACATTCCCACGTGCGCAAATCCACGCGCGCGGTGATTATTTATGGTTTGTAGTTGATTTCAAACTCCGTTAGTGAGCGCGCCGCGTCGCGCGACGATTCAATTCAATTCAAGCGCGCGACAATTCAATTTAAATTTGTGTTTATTAATGTGCTGTGTCGCGCGCTTCGTCGCGCGACGATTCTTTTAGTTTATATTTATTAAAGTGTTGTGTTGCGCGCTTCGTCGCGCGACGATCTATATTAATTTCAGCTTGTTTAAGGTGCGATGTCGCGCATCCAGACGCGCGACGTTCCACTTTAAACTTATCTCTGTTGGAGTTTGTCGTCGTGCGCTTCGTCGCGTGATGCTTAACGTCTCTTTATAATTAGTGCAAGTGTCTCGTTGTGCGCTTTGTCGCGCAGCGAGTCGTTTACTTCTTAATTCAATCTAAATGTCGCGTCGTACGTCTCGACGTGCGACCACTCCCTTTCATTCATCTTCAATTGTTTATAATAATTAAATGTGGAACTTGACTTTACTTTATGCTAAACGTAGTGTCCGCATTAATGCCCTTCAATCGAACGAGTGGTTTAATTTATAATAATGTAATGTGATCGTTTCTCGACTGTCTTTTCCTCTTTCTCTCTTAACAGTAATTGTGAGCCCGCGTGGAACGTCTGTTTATTTATTGCATCCTATTGCATGGTGTACTGTTCTTTTGTATTAAATGTGTGGATGTATGTATGTTTGCGCTCACATAGAGAACGACCCGGTTGAGGAGCCCGAAGAACTCGCAGGAGAAGCCCCTGAGCACTAGTCGATTGGTGGAGGCAAGTGTCCCTTGACCTATCTCTATCCTATACATTCTTTAATTCACCTCCCGCATTACACATTTATACCTAAGGATTGACTAGCTTTTGTTGTCCATGTCCTTGTTTACCTATTTGGGTCAGATTATTATTGCTTAGTCTTATGCTATTGCTCAACTCTAATCAATGAACATGATGAGAATTATCAATGATACGCTATTTTCCCCTCTTTTATTATGATGTTATACTTATGACCTTCAAGGGGGCTCGAGCGGTTTCTCGAGTGCCTCTCCGTAAGGACCTGTTCGTTGGATGACTGCCCGGGAAAACAGTGCAACCATGAGGGTGGAGTGGGACGCCCTTAGCTGAATAATTAGAGGAACCAAGGTGTAGTTTGCTTAGCCGTTGTGCCGTCAATGGGGCTCGGTGTATGCGGCTCGCTCTGCCAAGGTTGATGTGTTCCTTGGGGAGGAGTGCGGTACATTTAGGAAACCTAACGGGCGGCTACAGCCCCAGGGAATCTTTATAAAGGCTATATAGTGATGCCCTGCTGGGTCACCTTGGTAGTGATCAATGGAGAGTCATGATCTCCGGGCAGAAAGGGAAATCATGGCTTTTGGGTAAAGTGCACAACCTCTGCAGAGTGTTTGAAAACTGATATATCAGCCGTGCTCGCGGTTATGAGCGGCCAAGGGAGCTCTAGTGATTAGTGGTACTTGATCAGAGATGTTGGCATTGCAGGTGGCAATGAGATTGTTGGTTTTGGTATTGACTATGGTAATGGTAAGTGGTATTCTTTCCATTTGGAAAGAGTACGTTTGGGTTAATAACGTGGGTTAATTCTAAAACTTGGCTTTTCTCTACTAGTAATAATAACCTGACCAACTAAAAGCAACTGCTTGACTTACCCCCACATAAAGCTAGTCCACTACAGCCAAACAGGACGCTTGCTGAGTATGTTGATGTGTACTCACCCTTGCTCTACACACCAAACTCCCCCGGTCGTCAGCATTGCAACCACTGCTCAGGAGAAGATGAAGCCATGGAAGGAGACTTCCAGGAGTTCCAAGACTACGACGAGTTCTAGGCGTGGGTTAGCGGCAACCCCCTAGTCGGCTGCCTGTGAAGGCCACGTTTATCTACGTTTCTTTTCCACACTTTGATTTATTGTAAAGACTATGTGGATGTCTCAGACATATGATGTAATCGACTATTATTTCCCTTTTTAATACTATTTGAGCAATGTGTGATGATGTCCATGTTATGTAACTGCTGTGTACGTGAATTGCTGATCCTGGCACGTACATGGTTCGCATTCGGTTTGCCTTCTAAAACCGGGTGTGACACTAATTCACGGCTCCGATCACATAGATTGGATTACCACTGTATGATAACATCACGTGGGCTTCAATCCTGTCTCCCTTGATGCTTCATCAATCACAGCACGTGCTAATCCCTTTGTAAAAGGGTCCGCCAAGTTTCGAGCAGTATTAATATACTCTACGACAATCTCTCCTGTGTTTCTCAAATGCTTTACTAATTTGAATCACCGTTTCACTAGTCTTGAGAACTTTGCATTTTCCTTTGCATTGCTTACAATTGTGATCACGCTTTGATTATCACAATGCAACATAATGGCTGGTACCGGTTAATCAACCATTGGCAAGTCCATCAAGAGCTCTTTCAACCACTCTGCCTCAATAGTGGCTAACTCAAGTGCTACAAGTTTTGCCTCAATAGTACACTATGTTAAGATAGTCTGCTTATGAGACCTCCAAGAAACTTCAGCCCCACCAATAGTGAATATATATCCACTTGTGGCCTTGATCTTAGTTGCATCGAAGATCTAGTTGGAATCACTATACCCTTCAAGTAAAGCAGGGTACCCAGTATAGTGAAGTCCATACACAGAAGTACCTCTCAAGTATCTCATTACACATTCTAGTGCACACCAGTGATCGCTTCCAAGATTAGAAGTGAATCTGCTCAATTTGCTCACAGTTAATGAGATATCAGGTCTGGTTGCACCAGTAAGGTACATGAAGGAACAAATAATTTGGGAGTATCTCAACTGATTAATTTCTTGTCCTCTGTTCTTGCAAAGCTTTAATTAGGATCAAAAGGTGTTGGAGAATCTTTGGAATCAAAAAACCCAAAGAGGTTTAGAATGTCCTCCACATAATGAGATTGTTCCAGAATAATCCCATTCTCACCCTTAATCAGTTTTATGTTTAATATAACATCTGCCTCTCCCAAATCCTTCATATCAAAATTTTGAGATAAAAATGATTTCACATCATTTATCACATCAATACTAGTCCCAAAGATTAGTATGTTATCCACATACAAGCACAATGTTACTCCCTTACAACCAACAAACTGATAGTACACACAAGTGTTAGCTTCATTTACCACAAAGCCTGCTGTCGTCAAAGTTCTATTGAACTTCTCATGTCATTGCTTTGGCACCTGCTTGAGGCCATATAAGGATTTTCTTAGTCTACACACCATGTTCTCCTGTCCACGTGTCACAAATCCCTTTAACTGCTTCATATAGATCTCCTCATCAAGCTCACCATTAAGGAAAGCTGTCTTCACATCCATTTGATGTATGAGTAGATCATGACTTGCAGCAAGTGCAATTTACACATGAATTGTGATCAATCTAGCAACTGGTAAATAGGTATCAAAATAATCCTTACCTTTCTTTAGGGTAAATCCCTTGGCCACAAGCCTAGCCTTGTATTTATCGACAGTAGCATCTGGTTTCAATTTTTCTTAAATATCCATTTACATCCCACAGGTTTACACCTGGTCACATATTTCCCAAGTCCCATTTGTTAGAATGGTCTCAATTTCATTGTGGGCTGCCTCCTTCTAGCGCTCTACATCTAGTGATATATATGCCTCTGCAAGGGTTTTTTGTGTATCATCCACAAGATAAACAATAAATTCATCACTAAAGGATTTTTTAGTCCTTTGTCTCTTGCTCCTACGAGGAGCTACCATATTGTTATCCTCATTGTGTTGTTCAGAATAAGCAAGAGGTAAAGAAACTTGATTAGGTTCAGGAGTATAACTAGTAGATGCCTCGCTACGTGCTGTAACTCTATCCTTCATAGGGAATATATCTTCGAAAAAGGAGGCATCACGAGATTCAATCACGGTGTTAACATGCACATCTGGAAAATCAGATTTAATCACCACAAATCTATAGGCTGCATTATTATGCGTATGTCCTACAAAGACACAATCAATAGTTTTGTGTCCCAGTTTTTGTTTCTTGTACGCAGGCACATTAACTATGGCTAAACAGCCTAATGCACTCAGAAATCCAAGAGCTGGATTTCTACCTTTCCATCCTTCATACAATGTTTTATCACCATTAGCTAATGGAACTTGGTTTAGAACAAAGCATGCGGTCAACATGGCATTAACCAAGTCTATCAAAGTTCTGTTTTTTCGTTCAGCCACCCCATTTGATTGAGGCGAGGAGGGAGCTTCTGTCTCATGGATGATTTCATGTTCCACACAGTATTCACCGAATTCATTAGAAAGATACTTCCCTCCTCTATCAATCCTAACCTGTTTAATTTTCTTTTCTAGTTGGTTTTCTTTCTCTGCCTTATAGATCTTAAAACAATTAAGTGCCTCATCTTTCGTATTAATAAGATAGAGCTAGCAAGATGTAGTAGCATCGTCAATAAATGTGATAAAATATTTCTTAGCTGCTCTCGTCAAAATTTCATTCATTTCACACAGATCTGAGTGAATGAGGTCTAAAGGTGCCAGACTCTTATCTTCCATGCTATTAAAAGGTTTATGTGGTTGCTTAGCTTGCACACAAGCATGACACATAGATCTCCTAACAACAGAAATTTTCTGAATCAAATTAAGCCTAGACAATTGGATAATGTGAACAAAATTAATATGACAATATCGAGAGTGCCAAACAACAACCTCTCCTACATTCAACTCAAAATATGAAACTAAGTTTGCCACATTGTTACAATCATCACTGAAAGGTGGAACAAACCACCACTGTCATAACCTTTGCCAATAAACAAACCAAATTTCGAGACAATAAACTTGTTCGACTCAAACACTAACTTAAAGCCATCACGACATAAAAGAGAACCACTAATAAGATTCTCATTTATTCCAAGAACGTGTTGCACATTCTTCAAAGAGAGAGTCTTTTAGAGATCAACATCAGATTGACTCTTCCTATTCTATGTACAATAGCCCTTGACACATTGCCCATCAAGATGGCACTACTGTCAGTAGCCTGATTAGAAGAAAATAAGTTTAGATCACAACAAACATGTACCTTGGCTCCAGTGTTTAACCACCAATCGATGGATTGACATGCTAAGGTAATTTGAGGGAAATACCCTGCATCAGCAAAAGCCACATTTGTAGTATTCTGACCATCACCTTTCTTGCCCTTTCTATTACGGCATTTTCTGGCTATGTGACCAGATTCATCGCACACAAAGCAAGTCAGGTCTGCTAGGTTTCTTTTCTTCTTCTTAAAATAAGTGTTCTGCAAGGCCTTTGATTTTCATTTCGTCTTGTTTTTGTTTTTCCCACCAGGTTTGCCTTCAACCACATTGGCATTAGAGGTGCCACTATCCATTGGACCAGAACGGGGCACATCCTTAGATCTCGCCTTCTCCTCAACATCAAGAGTAGCAATTAGACTTTCAACAGTCGTTGCCTCCTCCTTGTGTTTGAGAGCCATGGCAAAATTCCTCCAAGTAGGAGGTAATTTGGCAATGATGTCACCAACCACAAACTTGTTAGGCAAGACACATTCAAAGTGTGCAAGTTACCCCACCAGAAGCTGGATTTCATGAGCTTGTTCCACGACAGAATGATCATCGACCATCTTGTATTCATGGTACTGCTTATTAACATAAAGTTCACGTCCAACATCTGATTCAGTATACATCTAGTTCAGGGTCTCCCATAAATTACGAGCCACTTCGTGGTGCATGTGTATGTCATATAGTTGATCTGACAACAGTGTCAAGATACAACCAACACATGTAGAGTAATCCGACTCGAAGTTACAGTCCTGCTCCTTGGTGAGAGGAAGTACTGGGGAAATGACCCACCCGATCCTGAACGATATGAGCCAGAATTGAACCCTAGTTTGCCATCTCTTAAAGTTTTGACCACCAACAAACCGCTCAGGTTTCAGTGCATCCGAAGCTCTTGCCATGTTAATTCTATCAGGTTTCTGGACTGTTGGAAAATTAACAGGGCCTAAGATTAATTTGATAACGCAACATAAATTGAAACCTAGATCTACTGGCAGATAGTATCTATGACCTTAGAAGAAAATAGATCTGAACTAACTCAACAAGATTAACACATAAAAGAAGAATCGACAATGGATCTAACCATAAGACCGTTATCGCAATAAACTGAAAATGCAGATTTACTTACAGTGATTTCCACAAGTGTTGGAGAGGAACTCGAGCGGACGTGCGCGAATCACTTTCCAGAAACCTGATTAGCCGGCACCCGTGCAGGTCGTCAAAACGCCGGCGGTGGTTCGGAGACACCGCTCTCACTTGATCTGTCGCACGGCAGACGAAAGGGATGATAGGGCAGAGAAGCGGCGACGCAGAGAATTGAGAAGAAGAGGACGAGTCGGTTGCTATTCGCGTCTGTCCTCCGACTGAGGATGTCTACGCTTTATAGAGGGGTCGCCACAACCTCGCTTGATTCAATCTGCTAAATTACAGGAACCGCCGGCTGTAATATCTCTTCGTTCAACCGTTTAGAACACGTCACGACGTGATCGCGCATCGTCGCAAGTCACACGTCACGCCATAAAAAACGCGAAACACAAGCGAGCACACGTGTGATAGCCTTCATGGACTTTTATTTGTCTAATGTGAACAACAGTGAATAATCACGTATATAAGTTGGTTCTCTTCTAGCAAGATGGGCAATATGGGACTAAAGTCTCATGTCATCTCGATACACCATTTTGGGTTCCTTATTGAATTGGACTACACACAAATGAGACTAATTCCAACATGTATATGCTCTAGTGGCCTGCCTGATTCCTTCGTACCTCCACAGTTTTGATCCATCCCCTTGTTTCTTTTGCCGGAGATTTGACTTTTTATTCCTTGCGCAGTCGAGTTAGCGCGCATGTACGCCAGGCTATCGAGAAGGCTCTCCAGTCTCCACACAGGCGAACTGCACCAGCAACACTCGTCGCATGCCGCGTCAGCCGGCCGCATGCCCGCATATTCTCTGGGCTTTACCTGGATGCTTGGTAGGTAATTTTGATCTTAGGGCTTTTATTCATTTACAATTCTATTCATCCTTGGTACTAACAAATTATTTTTTCTCAAGTTTAATTGTTTATTATTTTTTACGTAGGTTTTCACATTCTGCAATACACTGGCCTCATTCAGGTGAAGGTGAATGGTTGCTTGTTTAGTCAGTTGATAAAGAAAATACAAATTGCACAGTTCTTTGATTCGAAATGATGAATTCATGTGTTCCCAAAATTTGTTCTCATTCTGTAAAAGACACTTTTTGTGCTTCAAGAAATTAGGTCAATTTTTGATCGGTATGGTGCTACGAAGCGCCCTTTATTTTCTAGCATAAAACTGAGCAAACAGATCGACTTGGAATTCGCCCTATTCATAAAACATGATGCACGCTCGTACGAAGAAAAGCGATGAGCACTTTGCAGTTAATCCTTTAACCGCTAAAGTCAATTAACTTTTGCATTCTAGATCTAGGGTATGAATCTGATTCATTTGCGTGATATCTGTGCCATATCTTTCTGCACAAAGCTATACTTGAGAGTACATTCCTCCGTACGTATAGCCTAGTAAATTAAACAAAACGAAACACCGTAGAGTAGCACCATAGTTAATTTGGGAATAATGGAGAGAACAGGGAGTTGAACTGTTGATGGTATATTGATTGATATCAGATCGGACCAGGCTACAGAACACTAGAGCATCTCGAGAGTTCCTTAAAACAATTCTCTAATTCGCTCTTTGGCAAAAGAAAAATAACTGCCATCCAGCAGTTGGGTAACTGCAGTCCATAATAAAGATGGCAACACATTTTGCTTCCTAAAGAGTTTGATCTTTTTAAAGTATGACTAATAAATATATAAAAGGTAATCATAATTATGATTTGTATTAAGCCTCATTAATCTAATAGTGGAATATAGTTCCACAATAAATATATCTAGAGATACAAATATAAATAACACTTTTATAAATTTGTAGTTAATCGTAAAAAGGCTTTACTACTCAAAAAGCGAGTTCATTGTCTATTTCATTTACTTGACATAATCATTGGTTACTAAATACACAATTCGTTGGTGAAGATCATTTGGAGATGCATAGCTCTAGACACTGCTAAGCTTCTGGAAACAAAATATAATGATATATTTGGCGCTTTCAGTTTTCAAAGCTTACAGTATTTAATCTTGATTACTGGTTCAGGTAAGGTATGTATTCCAATGGTTGCATATTCGATTAGCGTATCGAATAGATTTTCTTTATGGATATGGCTTTAAGGCCTTGTTAATTACTTGGTAAAATCTACGTGCGTCATCTTCAGGTTTATTAAAATAAGCACAGGTGATTTGGTAAGATGCTGAGGTGGCATCGTTAGCCTATCATGTATTTTGAATTAACGCTTTCTGGTAACCATTATGGTAACGTTTGTTATTGTTATATTATAACTAAATATTTGGTTAATTACCTGCATGTATTATCTTTTATTATTTTTGGCTTGGTATGATTCTATATGCATGTATGTCATTTGAGTATCATGCACCATCTTCTTGAATGCTATTTATTCCATTCTGATGAGCCAAGTGCACAATAACGGATCAAGGATTATGTTGTAGTAAAATTTTATTATTATATCATTTTGTAAAATATATTTAATAATTTGGTAAAGAATTACAAATTGTCCCTATGATTCTATTGGGGACTTGTTCTCAAATGCTAAGAATCAAGAACAAGACAACATAAAAAGTGTTAATTGTTAAACTCCTTCGTCCTTAAAAATATTTATCCCTTCGGATATAATGAGTCTTGGACGAAGGTTGTAAAGGAAGTGATCTTCATAAGATTGATTAACGGTTAAAAAAGAACACATATATAAAATACTAATAATGATATGAGTATTATCATTCACTTATCTTTATTGCCAAATTTATAAAAAACAAATTACAAGTGTACTTTTGGATTGATAGAAAGTACAAGAGCCGACGTGATGTAAAAAGCACATGCCAAATCAGCGTGAACAGTACGGGAGTGCTGTTCATCTATTTATAGGCACGGGACGCAGCCCGTGTAAAATTACATTGATATCCTTTACATTTAACAATATCTTTATAGCAATCCTTCGAGGTTTAACTTGACTTTTCATCTTTAAGTCGGTTCCTCCTTTCTGCCGTCATGCCGAAGCTTTTCTGCACGCAGCTTCGTGATCATCTTATCCTTCGTTGTGGTCGCTTTCCGCCCCGGTGAAGCTTCGTCTTGAGCGTGCTTTTGTACATCCGCAACCTGATTCCGAAGGTGCATGTTCGCATGTTTCACTCGGGAAATATTGTCAAATCATGCTTTTGAGGACTTTCGGAAGCCGAAGGCCCCCAACAGTAGCCCCTCGCAATATTAATTTACTGTAATGATAAATTCATATTACGACATGGACGAAGGCTTTAAGCCGAAGATCCGAAAAAACACCTTCCTTTTGCTAGAATAGCAACAGTCATTGACAAATGGGGCCCTCCAATTTTCGACGCACTGGGTATATAAATAAGAGCTCACCACAAGTTTATTTGACACGCTCTTTTGCCATCTGCTTTTTACTCACCCAGCTTTTCAGCCTGCGCGCGACAGCACTTGCTTGGCTTTAGATTTTTAAGCTTCGGTTTCGAGTGTAGTTTGCCAGCATTTGCGAAGATGCCTGAGGATAAGAAAGTCGTTGGTGCTTTGAAGCTAAACCTTTCTGAGGAAATGCACCTGGGTTTTCTTGAATCAATGTCGAAGACTAATACGGAGAAGATTACCAGGGAGATTTTGGAGGGTTTATCTGAAGATACTGGTGACAGTGATAGTTACGATGTGGATAGTGGTGGTGAAGATTCCGAAGATCGACCGTGGCGACCAAGCCATGCAGTTTTTGGTAAGTCCAGCATTAAGGAAAACCATCTTGTCAATATGAGAGGGAGATACTTTGGGGACTTGTCTATTGTGAGGGCTGACGAAGGAGAGAAGACTTGTCCAACTCCCGAGGAAAATGAGGTCGTGATATTCCGAAGCTTCTTGAAAGCTAGATTACGGTTTCCCTTGAGTAATTTTGTCGTAGAAGTATTGAAGACATTTGAAATCTACCTTCACCAGCTTATCCCCGAAGCGATCATAAGGATGAACATTTTCGTGTGGGCCGTAAGAAGCCAAGGTTTGGAGCCTAATGCAAAGAGCTTCTGTAACATACACGAGCTATTGTATGAGACAAGGCCCTGGGGCAAAGAGCAGTATCACAACAACTTTGGCTGCTACTGCTTCGGCGCTCGGTCGGGGTCAAGCTGCCCTGTGCCAACCTTTCGGAAGAGGTGGCCCGGCGACTGGATGACAGAATGGTTTTACGTGAAAAATGACCTGAAATCACGTGAAGATATCAAGGGTATCATTATGCGCCCTATCTGGCAACGCTTCGGCCTCCAAAAGCCGAAGGTGGAAATGGATGAAGCAGCCGAAGAATGCCAGAGAGCCTTCGGCGTGGTTTGCTCTTTTATTGGGACAAGGGATTTGGTCCAAGAGCATATTGCCTTCAGAGCTTGGCCACTTGCAGAAAAGTGGGAAATGCCGAAGGAGACCGTCAAGGAACTTGACGAAGGCGGGCTAGTTAGGCTAAAATACACATTCAAATACGGAGATAAGTTTGTTGAACCAGATGATGACTGGTTGAAAAGTATTGATGCCATAAGTGACGAATTGCTTGGGGTACATTCGAAGGCCGAAGATACTGCACTATCAGCGGCCTTCGGAGGCCGAAAGAAGATGAGGCTTAACCGAGTATTTGATGCAATTGGGTTTATCTACCCCGACTACCATTACCCATCGCGAGGCCAAAAAAGGAAAAATAGTTCTCCTGCAAAGGAAAGTGCTTCAGCTGCTCCTAGTGAGCCAGCGCCGAAGAGGAAAAAGGTAAAGGTGCTCACACACCCTCCATGTTATATTGAGCCGGCCACAGTGCCTAAGCTTATTGGTGAGACCTCTTGGGCCACCGAAGCTAGAGAACCAACTCCAGTGCCGAAAACCGAAGAAATGGCCGAAGTACCATCAATAGAAAAAACAGAAGAACCGAGGACTGAAGATACAAAAACATTAGAAATTTTAAGTCCTACAAAAATTGAGGCAGCAAAAAGCCAAAAGGGTCCAGCAGCGACCCCGAAAAGAAAAAGGATGGTTAATGCGCTGGATGTTTTGGAGACAATTAAATCTTCAAGCATAACTCCGAAGAAAACTGTTGAAACTTTTGATGTGTCTACTGAAGCCTTTGTTGCTGAAGCTTAGAAGCAACAATTTGAAACTGAAGCTGGGCCTTCAGAGCCCACTAAGGTAAAACCTTTGGAGGCCAAGGAAACAAAAATGACAGAGGCAACTTTGGAAGCCGAAAAAACAAAAATGATAGAGCCGATTTTGGTTGAAGAAATTGACACTGCCGCCCCCGAAGCATCTTCCAAAATACGTGATTATATTGTGTGACATGCTTCGGGGAAGAAATTATCTGAAGAAGAGATTTTTGAAGCTAATCACTATGCCCGAGAACTGAAGTATCCGAAGGGGGCCCTAGTGTTCAATGGGACAGACGAAAATGACTTTCTATACTGTCTCCCAGACAGTAAAGAATTGTCCGTCTGCCGGAAGATGGCTAGAAGCATGGGGTTCCCAAAGCTTGAAGCTGGCCTCTGTGCCATGGCGAAGGACAATCTTGCGGATAGCCTTGCATACAATAGTCTGAAGGTAAAGATTGTAAATTTTGAAGTTTATGAATTTTAAATTATTCTTTTGTTCTTATGTTAATCCATTCATTCTTTTGAATAGGGCTTAATACTTAGCAATGCCTTAAGGGCTCAAAAGAATGGTGAAGATGAGAGCTGCACTATTGCTCTTAACAACCTTCGGAAAGAGGTTATCAGGCTAAGAAACGAAGCCTTGGAAAAGGACAAAATCCTGGTTACATTAGTGGATAAGATAAAAGAAAACGAAGCTAATTCTAAAATTGAAGTCGAAGCTCAGAAGCGCGAAATCGAGGATCTTCGGAAACAACTAGCCCAAGCTAAAGAAGAACGTATTCTTGAAGAAACAAAACGAGAACTAAGTGATCAATGGGCAAATCATTTGGAAGTGAATGTTGAAGAGCTTCGTGCTTTGAAGAAAAGGTGATATGATAAATCCATAGAGTGTGTTAAGAAAATAAAATCCAGCTTCGCCGGTGTTGGCGCGTTCTCTAGTGAAGAAAATTTCACAAGGGGGAATCCAGAAGGCCCGATTGAATGGATCAGTCACGAAGCTGAGGCCTTCGATGAAATTTTGAATAGTCTCGGGGACATTTGTGCTTTTTCGGGCGCCAGGGGAATTGTTACTATTTTAGAGAAGAAAGGGTGCGAGCATGTGAAATCTTTAGCATAGTCTGAAGCTGCTTTATCCTCTGAAGATATCAAAGACCCTTCAGCCGAAGCAAGCCAGGTCGGTGGGAAATTTTTCACCGACATTTGGGACAATGGCGACCGAGAAATGGCTCAAGAAATCATTCAAAGAAGCGAAAAAGGCATCCATGATGCTAGGAGGGTAGCAGAGGCTGCTGAGAAAAACTCAGGGCCTGAAGGGCAAATAGGTATTAACTAGTGGTTTTTATTGTGTTGTAATTTTTGATTTCAAACTTTACTCACGGTTTGTAATAGTAATATAGCCGTATCCTGTCCTCCCTCAGAACCTGTTGAGGCGTCTCCGGGCCCCCACCCGAAGGAAGACGATGAAATTAGAAAAATGGCCGAAGCCATCATGGACAAAGTTGTCGATCAGCTACTGAACGAAGCTACAGAAGTAGTTCTCAGAGAAAATTAAATACTACTGTAAAAATATTTGGAATGTAACATGTGTAAAACTTTGTAACTTTGAATGTAAAATATAATCTATTTATGGTTTAATTCTTTACGATGCATGAAATTTTGCATACATACCGTTTTTGAGCCTTCGGCGAAAAAACACCATCCCTTCTTTTCATGCTTCGTGAAGAAAATATTTTATATATCACAAGAATCTCCATACTTCTCTGATGAAGAATATCCAAGCTTCGTGAAAGCATTCTTCGAAGCTATAAAAAAGTTTTATGAAGCTACACTACTTCTCAGTTTATCTTGTGCCTTGGCACGATTTTCTCTTTTTCACAACATTCTCCGAAGATCAATACTGTGTCCCCTTCTTGTTCCACATGCGATATGATGTATGATGCTTATGTTATGCAAAATGATGTGATGATGTTATGTTATGCAAAATGGTATTTGTGCCGAAGATACACACACCCCTGTAATAGAGCACACAATCTTTTTATATCAGCGCTGACTTTTCGCTGTAAGCCTCCCTTAGGAGCTTCTTCGCCTTTTACTTCAGCGGAATCAGCGTTTATTTTTCACTGTAAGCCTCTCTTAGGAGCTTCTTCGCCTTTTACTTTCAGCGGAATCAGCGTTTATTTTTCGCTGTAAGCCTCCCTTAAGAGCTTCTTCGCCTTTTACTTTCAGCGGAATCAGCGTTTATTTTTCGCTGTAAGCTCTGCATTCCCTTCGGAACGACTTTTGAGCAGAAAACTTACGCTGCGCTCCCTTAGGAACGACTTTTTACTACTTCGAAGAAGTTGCACTGCGTTCCTTAGAACAGTTTTTGATAATTCGAAGGTTCTCTGTGCCACCACAAATTCTTGTGCTTTGGCAACTCAAGCCTATGGAGAAGATATATTTTCATTATGATAAAAAGCTAAACTGTTACAAGAAATTGAAAAAACGATAAAAGACACTTAAACTTCCCATAATTGTTTCTTACTAAAAAGAAAGTAAAACTGAATGCGAAAATACGAAAAACTGCTGTCGAGGTAGGATATTTTGTCAGTAAATGTGCTTCGACTCTGGCACAGTGCTATTGACTGTGCGAGCTTCGGATTCCTCTCTGAAGTCCCGCTGGGGGTGAGAGTGCTAACTCCCTTCTGGCTGCAGACCTCGTTGTATTGGTGGTGGCGGTGGAAGCTGTTGCCAAGATGCTTGGGGTTGACTTGCCAAAGCAACAGAGGCTGCAGGGTGATTGCCTACATATTCTGGAATGTAAGGCGAATGGTACGGAGCAGTATGCATAACCTGCTTCGGCTGGCTCTGTTGCGCTTCAGCTTCTGCTAGCTCCTTTTGCTTCTGGATGGTAACATGGCACATCCTGGTGGTATGGCCCTTGCCTTCACCACAGAATAGGCAGTAGATTTTTCTTGGTTGATCTCCAAATCTTCCCCCGAAGCCCCTGGCGCCTCTGCCCCTTGGCGCTGGCGGCCGGAAAGAGCTTTGCTGTTGCCCCGAAGCTTGCGAAGAGCACTGTGGCCTTTGCTGTTGACTCCCCTTGTCATCACTTTGAGTAGAATTGTGAATTGACCTGACGTGCCTCGGATAAAATCTTCCTCTGAAGCCCCTGGTTATTTCAGAGAACCTGAAAGCTTCCTCCCTTCTTTGGAGAAAATCATTGTCAGCTCGAATATACTCGACCATCTTCTGGAGCAGTTTCTCCAAAGTTTGAGGAGGCTTCCTGGCAAAGTACTGAGCGGAAGGTCCTGGCCGAAGCTGTGACACCCCAATGTCACTTAGGGCTTCTCTTAAAATGCCAAACCAAGAACCATCATTTTATGTGAACCAAAGTAAGCATGAGCATCAAAATAACTTAAGTACTAAAGGATTCACCAAGTATATACTTAAAAGTATCATGATCAAAGCAATTGAGTCTTTTAAAAAGATAAGAATGTACAACCCTAATGAAAACCCTAAGTGAGCCCCATGAGCAAAATTCAAGAAAATAAGAAAAAGGGGATGAAAAGTTTAAAATTATGACTTGAGCCAATTATAAAAATTGAAGTATATTTAATGAGCAACAAGAAAGATTGAGAAAGCTTAGCCAAAATAACTCAAGTAAAACCCCAAATCAAGCTTCTCATGTGGGGACTTAATGGGAATTCTGAATTTCAGAATTCTGAAATTCAGACCTTGAGCTAAAGATCAGGGATGTTCACCTTGATCCCCAACTCGAATCCTAATGGCCCCATTGACAAAATTGTGTCTAACTAACTCCTCTGTCGTGTGCCAGAAGATGGCATTGGGACGCGAGCCCTAGACACGACAAATCCTTGGATTTGCCTCGTGTTTGGGCAGGGAGACAGACCGGATTTCCTGGCTCCATATCTCTGCAACCAGTAGGCAAAATCCTATGATCCCCACACAAGAATGGTAGCTTGTAGGGAAGAGAAGAGGTTTTGTGCACTGACCAAGGCGAGAGCAGGCTCGGATGAGTGACCACACGCGCCAGAACTTGGGAAGAACGCACGGGCACACGTGTTCGACCCTGGTCGGCACGCCAGAGCTCGCCCAACCCGCGCGCACGCTCGCCTTGGCGTCCGGTCAAGTCCGTCGCGTGCCCACGCCCTCGGCCGTGTCCGCCCGCGCCTATAAAGCCTCCCCGGGCGCACCTTACTTCGCCCTGCACTAACCCTCACCGGCCAGCCCCCTCTCCTTAGCTCCGGCGAGCTCAATTCCGCCCGCCATTGCCGCCAGAGCTTCGGCCACCATGGCCAGCCCACTCCCGCCATCCTCAGGTCGAGCCAGTGCTTCGGCCAGCTCCGCTAGTAGCCCGTGAAGCTTGCTAAGCCCTCGGACCTGGCCAGACTTCACCAGAGGCCCGAGATCGACCTCACCGGACTTCGGCCTTCCGCCGCCGCGCGTGGACCGAGCTATCCAGTGAGTCTCCGACCGGTTCCTTGCACCCATATCTTCTCTGACATCCCGTGAACCTCTCTGACCCATCCAATTGCTCTATCTCGCCGTGACCAGGCCGGACTCCTCGCCGCCGACGAGCATCCCCGCCTGCGCGCATGGACCGACCAACTCCGGCCATCCCCGACGGCGACCCGCACCTCGTTGTGATCCCCGAGACCTCCCCTACGTCCTCGACCACTTCACCGGAGCAATCTCGCCGCCGGTAAGCCCCTCCGCCCTTTCTTCCGCTGCGGTTACTGTTTAACTCAGAAGAAGGACCTCGGGTTAGGATTTGTAGAACCCGAGGGGTTTTCTGTAACGTCAGTGACTCATGTGAATAGTAGCTTAAGGACTGATTCGCGAGGAAAACTTAAAAACCCGCCAGGGACCCCAGTGCAAAGTGGATTTCCATTAAACCAATTCTGTTATTCTTTTTAATTGACCAGAGAACTTAGAAAATCCATAACTTGATGAATTTTTCAAAAAAAGTTGTCAAACTAATTTTGCTAGCTCCTGAATATTATGAACTATCATTTAAAAATGATAAACCCTATGCTTTCTGTTCTAAATTTTAGAGTTGAAAATTAAAAACAGAAACCCACCAAACCTTGTTTAATTAAGGAAAATTAGTTTTTCTTCTGTGCTGAACTTAAGAAAGTTTGTAGGTATTCAAACCTCATTTAGACACTGTTTAAAAATGGCAGGAACCCCAGTATTGAAAAATGTGATGTAGATATTCATTTAAAGCTATTTTGCCCAAAACTTAGGAAAAATCAGAAAGGCATTAGAAATTAATGAACAGTGATTAGGATTATTTTTCCTAGTTTACTTATGTAACAGAGAACCTAGGAAAAATACAGAGACCATTAATTTGGACCAGTTTTAAATTAAAATGCTTTATTTAGCCTTATATGGACTGGAAATCAATTATTAGAGTAGCAAAACTATAACCAAAATGGATAATAAAAATCCAGTGGACTTATAACCACTAGAGCCCCACTACAAAAATGATGAACACCTCAGCCCAACATATTAAGTAAGGAAAATAAATATAGAATGATAATGAGGCATTCTCCAAATAAATCATAACCAACCCCTAATAATATGATAATGGGCAACCAAAAATTAGTTAAGTCCATAATGAGATGAACTACCAGAGAAAAATGCAAACCTATGAAAAAGAAGCAAACTCATGCCTATTGTTAATAAATTATGAGAAAGGCCACTAAATTCAAATAATGTATACCCCCCCTTCCCTTATGCAAAAAGATGCCAAACTTTAGAATGATTGCTCTTGCACAAAATAATAACCAAGAAAAATAAGAACTCTGTTCTTTGATATTTTTCAAATATAGTGGTAGTAGAAAGCACCAATTTGGCTAGAAACTTGAGAAAACCATAGTAAAATAACTAAAAGGTATTAATGACTAGAAAATTGTATCAAGTCATGTTATAACACCTAAAAGCCAGCAAAATTAAGTTTTAGAGAATTACCCACTGTTAAATAGTAGTTGTAGTTCAAAACACCCCTTCTGCCCTAGAATTTAATAATTTTGTCTAGAGAAAACTGTTCACTTTCTGATTCCCAAATTTTAGGACAAAAAAATATACACCAGTGCCAAGCCACTGTAATTTTTGCAGAATTTTTGGAATTTTATTAAAGCAACTTGTAGTTCAAACCCTACTCCAAAAATTTTAAGGGAATAAAAGAAAAGGAAAGAAGAGATAAACCCCACCCCAATAAGTCTAACTTAAGTACTTATCAACTCTCACTAAGACTTAAAAAGAATTCAGTGGAACCCCCAAAAATAAAACCTACCACTTGCCTTAGCTAGGTTTAACCTAATTTACCAAGTATACCACCCAAGGGTCTTACATAGGTAAAGTTAACCTTGTTTAAATCAAGTGGATCATACACCGTCAAAAGTTGTAATTTCTAAAAGTACATATCATATCATGCACGTATCTTACGCATTGCATTCATTAGATTGTAATCTTGCCGACGAAGAGTACGTGCTCATCCCCGAGCAAGGACCGGTCCAAGAGGAGGACCAGGAGCAGGCTTCGGAGGCTGCTATCGAGGATCTCCCTACAGCCCCAGCAATTGAAGGCAAGCCCCGGTTTTATGCATAACCGTTTATATATGCTATTTTACTACACTTAATGTTTGTAGGTTTGTAATGTGCACTTAAGTGTAGGAGTTGCTTGAAACCTCTAGTTGCATGAACTTAGGATTCCTTTTTGAGATGAATACTAGTATGCTAGGTCGAGTAGCTGCTTTGCTAATCAGGATCTCGGTAGAAGTCGAGTGATTTTTCCAGCACTCGCGCGAGGTCAGGAATTGATTGTATTCATCTTGATAACGGGATCTATGTTAGTCTATGGACTTGGATCCAGGGAGGATGCCTTGCCCATGAGACAGGAAAAAGAATTAAGGATTAATGTGTGGATACCTGAGTCAAGCTTTTGAACATACTAAGCACATGCCGGGAAAAATGGTAACCGGTAAACCTAGTACCAGAGTGAAGCTGGGCGCGGACTTTATTCCTCATGCGACCTGAGACTGGGTCTCCCATGCTAGCTATGGTGGGTACAAGTGCGGTCACTGCACGGCGGTAGCCGGGGTCAGTGGAGCATTGTATGCCAAGGCGGTGAGGCCTGGACGCGAACGGGGAATCGATGGGGACGGTTGTCATGTATGGGGTCGAAGTACCCTGACATGCCGTGTGTTTAGGTTTCCCTTGCAAGGTTAAAACTCGATTCGAATCGTCCGCTTCTCGCAGCTAATGAGACTGCTTGATTCCTTGTACTGCATCGAGTAAGAAGTGAAATGAGGTTACATGAGATAACTTGTTGATTGATCTAAATGCTTGCTACCATGTATGCTTAGAAGAAGTAAATCTAGCTAAGTAATGATGATAGAATTTGAAAAGCTAAAAGTTGATTTTAGAAACAGCTAGTGCTTTTGGCAAACCAAACCCCTCAGCCAAACAGCTGCATAGTCTAGAGGTAGAGGAGTAGATTCCTCACACCGGGTAAGTCTAGCTGAGTATTAGTATACTCAGCCTTGCTTGTGGCACAATTTTTTTTGCAGGTACCATTCAGGAAATGGTTGATGGTGTGACTTGGCCTGCCACCCTGCCACCGGGTTGGACGGTCGAGTGGGATGTTGCTCCGGCAGGAGAGGAGCACGAGGAGTAGTCGGCTAGGCCTTGCCCAATTCCTCGATACCGACGACATCGATTATCCGCTGCACTTTATTTTGTGAACTCTTATTTGCTACTCAAAAACTCTGATTTATGTAATAACTCAGTACTTAATTTGTGGATTCCTGTTTTATTGTATTTCTTCTGTGACTCACCTTCGTGTGAGATTGTGGAATTTGATCTTGGTTAAGTGGCTCCATCAGACTAGATCTGAGGGACTGACGGGTTTTTCCGATTTAAGTGCGTTACGGCCCCTGAGGCGTGACTTAGGCACTTAAGCTGGAATAATTCGGGTGGTTCCGCTACAGCTGGTATCGGATCAAATTCCACCGCAGAGAAGGACAATAAACCATGAATACCAATTTTCAAAATCTAAAACTTGCCTAGAAACTGCTAAGGATCGTCAGGACTAGACCGATAGACCTAGGACGAAAGGCCCTAGGCATAGAGGGAAAAAGGGTGGCTAATTACTTAGGCCCCGTGGGCCAGTACTTATATTTTCAAGGATGCCCTGAAAAGCACCCTATTTTCTTTCGAGAGGCAACATTTTCTTTTTTCCAGCATGCATGCATCATAAAACACAAAGAGGAATTAAAATTTGAGCTAACCCACTTTCTTTAGAACCATCCGGGCTCTCTTTTTCTTTTCCTTCCACCATAATCTTTACCTTTTGATTCCCTTCCGCAGATGAATTCACCCACCCCCGCCAGTGGAGGGGACTCTAGTTTTAGTTCTGACTTCCTTTCTCGCGATGGTTTTCCTTCCATCTTGTGGGAAGTGCTTAACTCCGCCGGTTACCCTATGCCCCCTTTGTACACGATGCAGTTGTATGAGGAGCATCGGGTACCTCGTTGTCGGGTCTGGCTGACTTTGGAGGCTCATCCCTTTCAGTCGGGTTGGCGTTCTCTTGATTCTGAGACGATTGGACTCAGGACGGATGACACCGTCGAAGCCGCCGCCATGAAGACTCTGACGACTTTTTGTGGCTACCATCCCCTAGAGATGGTGATGCACCCTTTGGGACTCTTCCCTGCTGAGAGGAAGGATGATCCCATGTGGTGTAACCGCGTGAGCCATGTGAAGGATGTGTGGGCAATGTATCCTGACTTGGTTGGGAGGGTCACTGTTCAGTGCATGAGTGCGCTGTACCGCCTTCAGGCCCTTCAGAGCGACGCTATGGCATACCTTGCCAACATCGCTCAAACCACTAAGCTCACTCTCGATAGTCGAGAAGATTTTGTGGTTGATCTATCCACCGAGTTGGTAGAGAAGGATCTACAGGTGGAGAGGCTGAGCCAGCGCATTGCCACCTTGGAGCAGCAGGTGGAGATCCGAGACAACACTATTGATGTCTTGGAGAACCAGCTTCACGATGTACAGAGGGAACTCGAAGAAGCCAATGACCACCTGGACATGCACCACTTGGAGATGGAGGCCAATGAAGCCGGAAGCGAGGGAGAAGAGGATCCCGAGGAGCTAGGACCAGCCCCTGGTGCCAATGGGACTACCTCCGCGATGCCCCTTCATCCGCATCTAGTGTCGCTTCCACCGCTCAGGGTTAAGCAGTCACTTCGACGCTTTTAGGCGGATAGAAACCTATGCAAGCTTAGTTAGTGTCAGATTTTGGACTAGGCTTATGGGTACTTCCTCCTAATTGATGTAACCCTGTGAACTTTTGGATTCTGTGGTATATTTGTCACCATGTTATCTTAAATTCGAACCTAATATTATGATTATGGCATTTTTCCTTCCATATGGGATAATATCTTAACGTTCGAAACTGTGAGTTGGGATGACAATGGCGGCAATCTCTGTATTCAGATCGCAGCTAGGCAGCGTCGCGGGCATAACGAGCAGGTTCCCCCGCCACCTCCTCCAGCTCCCACAGTGCAGGAGCTGATGGCCCAGCAGAATGAGATTCTGCGACAGCTCTTGCAGCGCTAGCTCCACCCTCAGCAGCATGGTGGAGGCCAGCCTCAGCGACCCCCGGCAATGGCCACTTACCAGGAGTTTCTTAGCACGCAGCCGCCCTTGTTCACTAAGGCAGAGGATCCGTTGGAAGCCGACGTATGGCTTCGCGTCGTCGAGTCCAAGTTTCCCCTCCTCACGGGAGACTGCCCTGATACTACCAAGACCCGCTTCGCCGCGCAGCAGCTTCGCGGATCTGCTCGGACTTGGTGGGATCACATCCGTGCTATGCTCCCCGCTGATCGTGAGGTATCTTGGGAGGAGTTCAAGACTGCCTTCAGAGGACACCACATCCCAGCTAGCATTCTTGATCGGAAGTTGAATGAGTTCCTGGCCCTTAATCAAGGAACCCGCACGGTACTGCAGTATGCGCAAGCTTTCAACGACTTATGCCAGTATGCAGGGTACCATGCTGATTCTGATGAGAAGAAGAGGGATCGCTTCCGCAGGGGTCTCAATACCAAGCTGCGGGAACGACTCAACACTGTCCGGGCTGATAGCTTCAATGAGTTGGTCAATATGGCCATCTCTCAGGAGGATTGCATTGTTGCTAACCGAGCAGAGAAGAAGAGAAAGGCACCAATGGCAGCACCATCCGCTCAAGCTCAGAGGTTCCGGATTGTTTCTCACAAACAGAGCAGGGGTTTTCAGCAGCAGGCAGGCAGATGGGTGATCAGGCCACCTCAGCAGCAGCAGCCGGCACCCAATCGCTTTCCAGCTCCCGCTCCAAGAAACAACCAGCCTCAGCAGCAGCAGTCCGCCAGGGCAATGGGAACAAGTGTTTCACTTGTGGCAATGTGGGCCACTATGCCAAGAATTGTCCCAGGAACCAGCAGAGGCAGATGCCAGCACCAAATCAAGACAAGGGAAGAAAGCAGAAGGTGCAAGTCAGGCATGGGAAGCTCAATTTCACCACCCTGGAGGAAATACCTGAAGGAGCTCCTATCATGACCGGTATCTTTTCAGTTCATAATCAACCTGCTTTAATTCTGTTTGATTCTGGTGCATCTCATAATTTCATTAGCCAAAAGTTCAGTGCTAAATGCAAACTGCCATTCTCTCACTCTAAAGGGTCATTCATGATAGTCACACCTGGGGGTAAAATTGCAACTAATCAATTAAACCAAAGTGTTCCTATTCAACTGGGAAGCCACATTGTCAAAACCACTCTTCTTGTGTTGGGATTGGGAAATGTGGACATTATTATAGGAGCTAATTGGATGACTTTGCACCAAGTTGTGCTTGTTATAGCCAGTCGTACCGTGGAAGTTAATTCTCCGTTCTGTGGGAACTTCACTTTAATTCTGCCCCGTCAAGGTCCTACTCAGTCATGTGCTTTCTCTATGATGGAGTTACCCTTGAAAAAGATCCCAGTGGTCTGTGAGTATGCAGATGTCTTCCCTGATGAATTGCCAGGAATGCCACCGGACCGGGATATTGAATTCGCCATCGAGTTGCAACCGGGAACGGCCCCAATTTCCAAGAGGCCCTACCGAATGCCACCCGCTGAGTTGGCAGAGTTGAAGAAGCAATTGCAAGAGTTGCTGGATAAAGGATTTATTCGCCCAAGCACTTCGCCTTGGGGATGTCCAGCGCTATTTGTGAAAAAGAAGGATGAAAGCTTGAGGCTGTGTATAGATTACCGCCCTCTTAATGCGGTAACTATCAAGAACAAGTATCCTTTGCCTCCTAAAAGAGTGGGATGGGATTCAAGGTTCATCTTTTATGGTTCAAGAGACCATGTCACAGGGGTTTAAGGAATGGTATTAAGGGGGTTAGTTGTAGTCATTTCTTAACTAGAGTTATGTTCCTCTTTCTAATACTTAATTATTAGTAGGTAATTATTTATAAGTGTAGTGACTTCATCTTTATCCCATTTTTCCCACAACAACAAGGAACCTAATTTTCTAAAAGCGCCTTAATGCCATTTTGGGTTTAAGGACTTTACTCTAACCTTTGCCTTTTCCCCTTCTCTTATTCCTTAGGGTTAAAATGTAACAGATAACTCGGGGTTTCTCTACAAACATTACACGTGCTTCCTTTTCTCTGCTAGGTTCTACCACAAAAATTTCATGTTGATTGGACCGATGGTTTTTACTATACAAGAAGATTAATTAATGGGGCATAAGTGCACTACTTACTATTTTGTGTTGTGAAAAGTGTAAAACAACAGATTTGGTATTTTCCTACAAATTACATAACACAAGAGCAATCTACAAGGAGTTTGCCCTATAGATTCATTATATTTTATTTTCTATGTTTTTCAAAAGAAGAAGGAAGATAAACACCTACAACTAACATGCTCTTTGAAAGTTGTCAAACAATAGATTTTCTATTTTTCTTGTGTTCTTCTTAGCACAAGAGCAATCATCACCAAGTTTGGGAGTTTTCCCTACCAGGGTTTGTTTTATATGCATTTTCAAAGAGTACAAGTTTCAGTTTTTATTTTGTAACTACTAAAAGCTACATTTAACCAAAGTCTAACTTATTTTTCTTATGTGACAAATCCTCTAATCATGTAAGAAAAAAAAGCTTTCACACTTTTCTTGGTCATATCTTTACTATGATTTTCTAAAAGAGTCAGTAGTTCTACTAAAGAGACCCTGCACTTTAGGAAAACTAACCCGTCGTCCCCCTATGTGTAAAGATCATTACACTTTGGTCCTGTTTTCTTGACATTACAACCCTGAACTTTCCAATAATAGTGGTTGCGGTCCAGTCAACTGTTAATTAAGTAAAAATACACTGAAATTGAATTTCTATTATCAAAATCATTTTAGAACCATGTTTTAATCGTACATAATTCATTCTAACTCCTTTTTGACACATTCCAGTTGCATTAAATTCATAATAATATTGTTTATCATCTGGTAACTTTATTTTGTTATGAAACATAAATTAAAATTATGCACTTAATTTGTTCTATATCTAACACCTAAATCATCATAAAATCATAACTCTTAAACTGTAACTCCGAATTTGGTGGTTCTTTGAACCTACGATCTCATTGCAGTGCGTATAATATTCTTATACTGTTATGTTTATGTACTTCTTGCCTATTTGTATGTATTGCTATGAGTAACAGCGAGGTTACGAGTCATTGAAGACCAAGTTGGTTCCTGGGAATCTCGAGTCTAAGGCAAGTTGTGCCCTTGATCTCTTCTCTCTTTACCTAATAATGTTCCTGGTAATTATCGTGACACGCTTAGGTTAATTTGATGGGAGTATGGGACCCAATAGGTTTCCCTAGCATTGTTTACCCCATACCTTGCAAACAAATGAATTATTGGGTAGATTTGCTATTACTCTACCTGGTTTTGGGAATTAATATTATACTGTGATCATGTTCCAATTATGTTGTTGTTTTAATTATTGTTCATGACAAGATCATTGCGTTAATTGGAACATGGTGCTTAACTTGAGATAATAGTGCTACCACAAGGGTGGAATGGGACGCCCTTGGCCAAGTAATTAGGAAAGCTAGAGAGAGATTACCTTACCCGAAAGGGGCAAGCGGGGAGGCGTTGCTGCACAGTATAGGGAGGTTCTCGGGTTGAACGGCTATGATGGCAGTTCAAACGAGGAATTCCTATGCTTCCTTCGTCCTAAAACCGTAGTGGGTATTCTCGAACTATTGGAATATTGGAAAGGCCTCATAGTGCTACCCTGTCTCGCTTCCTTGGTAAAGGTGTATGGGGTCCGATCAACCCCGTCGCAAATGGGTAACACGACTTGTGGGTAAAGATGCAACCTCTGCAGAGTGTAAAACTGGTATATTAGTTGTGCTCACAGTCAAGAGTGACTGAGGACTCTCGCATGATTAACTTATGGAACTAAATCTAATATGTCATATGCATTGCATCGTGGGAGTTATTATCAATTGTGATCTTTTATATAATTGGGTTGGTATCTACTTATAGCTAGTAACTGCTAATAAAATTTTAACCAACTTTAAAAGCAATGCTCAGCTTTAACCATCTCCTTTATTAAGCCTTACACTTCACATGAGCTCCCACCTTTGGTGAGTTTATGCACATTATTTCCCACAACTTGTTGAGCGATGAACAGTTGTGAGCTCACCCTTGTTGTACTCACATCGCCCATGTCAAGAACAGGTACCATAGGATGAGGCGCATCAAGGATGCTGTGATGAGTTTGTGAATGGTCTATGTCGTCGTCTCCTAGTCAACTTTGGTTGCTGGATCGTTGTCTTCGTATGATGTAATTATTTATCTATTTTGTATAGAACTTTGTTATGTATTAATGATGTGACATTTGTTTATATACCATGAGTCATCATATGTGTGAGACTTGATCCCAGCACACATGTGGGTCGCACCCGGGTTTTGACCCCCTAAATCCAGGTGTGACATTGATGGCCGACTCAGTGCACTAGCCAACGTCGACCATGGCCTTCGCTCTGCAGGGTAGCGCCCCACTCAGCATCGACCAGCGAGGGGAGTGTGTCGTTGGGAACTGCAGAGGGCTATAGATTGGCTGGTGGACCGAGTCGGATGAGATCTGAGGTTCACAAAATCCGAGCCATGGATCTTTGATGGTACGATTATCGCTTCATATCGTTTGAATAAAGAGTAATTTAATCCTGGCCGATGAGATCTAATAGGACGACTCAACGTGCCCCATACCCCTTCGGCCTTGGAATAGTGCAAAAGAGCCCCTGACTTTGTCTATATTTTACATGCCATGCACTACTATACAAAGACCATTACACATACATCCGCATCTTTACAGAATTGACCTTATGCTTTTTGGAACCTCAACCCACCGTCCTAGGGTATCAGCTTTACACTGGAGCCCTCCCATTTACACTAGTAAATAGATTCAAGTCCCGATTTTCTCATAAATAGATCCATGAACATAGATTTCTAATACACAACCAATCAAAATCTTATTAAATTCATATCTTTTGCGATGTAGCTTCGATTTGATCCATTCAAGTTGCATTAGCTTCGTATTAAAATTGCCTATACCGTAAGAACATTAGTTGTATCTTGTCACACTCTTATAATAAGACATTTGTTTAAGACTAGATTTAGTAGATTAACCTTTCTAAATCAAAGTTAATCTGTCAATACTTATAGTTTGACTAAAATATGATCTCTAAGCAAGCTATAACGTAGATGAAAGTCGAGTTTGTTATTTGTTTAGAATATTTTCTCACATAATGTATATTAAACAACTTATAAACATTGTTTTAATGTTTAGTTGCTTAAATCTTCCAAAAACCATATCTTTTTAGTCGTAGCTCCAATTTTAGTGGTTCTTGAACATACGCTCTCATAGCGACGCGTAGAATATTCATAGACAGTTTGTTCATATGCTTTGGTGTAATGTTACCATATCCATTATTTGCTTGATTATATGTATTGCTACGAGTAGAGGCGAGGTGACGAGGAATCTGAAGCCTGACTTTTGGGGTAGTATCTGGTCAGCAAGGTTATCACAAGTATAAGGCAAGTTGTGCCCTTGATCCCTCTTCTTTACCTAATAATGTTCCCATTAATCACTATGACATACTCAGGTTAATTTTATGGGACATAATAGGTTACCCTAGTTTTGATTACCCCACACCTTGCAAACAAATGAACTATTGGGTAGATTGGCTATGCTCTACCTGGTTTTTGGATTAATGTTATATCTCAATTATGATCATGTTCCATTGTTATTGTTGGTTTAATTATTGTTCATGATAAGATTATTGAGTTAATTGGAACATGGAAGTTAACTTGAGATAACAATGCTACCACAAGGGTGGAATGGGATGCCCATGGCTGACTAATTAGGAAAGCTAGTGGGGGACTACCTTACCCAAAAGGGGCAGGACGATAGAGGAGTTATCGCTGTAGGGAGGTTCTTGGGTTGATCATGCTGCGTTGGCTTTTTAGACGAGGGATTCCTATATCTCTCTTCTCACGAAATCGTAGCGGGTTTTCCGAAGCTAGTGGAACTTTGTAAAGGCCTTGTAGTGGATCCCTAGCCTTTCACCTTGGGAGTGTCTATGGGCCATGCAAACTCTGGCTAGATGGGATACATGACTTGTGGGTAAAGGGCGCAACCTCTGTAGAGTGTAAAACTGGTATATCAGCCTTATTCATAGTTAAGAGCGACTCAGGACTCTCGCATGATTAACTTATGGAATTAAACTTAATATGTCATTTGCATTGCATTGTGGGATTTATTATTAATTTTGATCTCTTATTTTATTTGGATGGTATCTACTTATACTTAGTAACCACTAATAAAATTTTGACCAACTTGTTAAAAGCAACGCTCAGCCTTAACCATTCTCTTTGGTAAGCCTTACACTTCACATGAGCCCGCCCATATGTGAGCTCATGCACATTATTCCCCACAACTTGTTGAGCGATGAACGTATGCGAGCTCACCCTTATTATACTCACACCCCCAGATAAGGAGCATGAAGGATGCCGCGATGAGTTCATGAGGTCTAGGCCGTCGCCTCCTAGTCAACTATGGTTACAGAGGATCGTTGTCTTTGTATGATGTAAATATTTATCTATTTTGTATAGAACTCCTATTATATAATATAGATGTAACATTGTTTCTATACCATGAGTCATCATATGTGTGAGAATTGATCCTAGCACACATTTTATTTGCACCTGGGTTCGCCCTTATATCCGGGTGTGATAGTTTCTCACTTTGATTGTACCTTGGAGTAATTTCCCTTCATTTTCATAGCTTGAGCTTAATAAAATTTTTGTTCTACACTTAATTATCTACAACTTTTATTAAGAGTCCAACCTTAGTTAAGATTTTAGGTCAAGGTTTCGAGTTGAGTGAAAATTTTCCCCTTTTGACCTCATTAAGTTAACAATGAGTTAGAGGCCAAAACTATCCAACTTTGCGACATGAACTTGGTGTGGTATGGCCTTCTTAGTTTCTCTAACTTGTATATAAGGCTTAACCAATGTTTTGGTTGGGTTTGCCCTTTTAGGCCACATGTGATAATAGGATGACCTAATGGATGTGCTAGGAAGAACTTGCTTAACACCTTAGGTGTTACAACCTATCCTCCCTTAAAAATAATCTTGCCCCAAGATTCGGGTGAACTAAGTGGGGTAAAAGCGAACATACCAATACTTTTAGGTAGAAACTCAGGGAATTTCTTGTTCAAATAGTACTCCATTTCCCAAGCAGTTTCCTCTTCTGAGTGGTTACTCCATTGCTCCTTATACATTTTCGTTATCTACTTTTGGTTGCTCTTTCCTTATGGTCCAAAATTTTAACCTGATGCTCTTCATAAGTTAGATCTGGTTCCACAATGATCTCCTCCCTTGTTACAATCTCTGTAGCAACTCGGACACACTTTTCAAGTTGAATACATGGAAGACATTGTGAATAGCAGATAATTCTAGTGGAAGCTTAAGTTGATATGCCACAGACTCACAAAGTTTAGTGATCTCATATGGTCCAATGTATCTTGGGGCCGATTTCCCCTTAACTCCAAATCTTTGCACACCCTTTGACGGAGAGACCTTCTCTTATCATGGTATACATGATCTCCCACGACAAATTGCATGGCTTTCCTTCTCTTATCATGGTAGTTCTTCTGCCTAGCTTGGGTAGCTTCAAGATTTTTCTTTATGACTCTAAACTTTTCTTTAGCCTCAATCACCAATTCTGGTCCAAATATTTCTCGTTCTACTGCTTGAGACCACCTTAGCAGAGTTCTACACCTTTGCCCATAAAAGGCTTCAAAAGGTGCCATTTTTAGACTTGCTTGTTAGTTGTTATTATATTAGAACTCTGTAGGAGGTAGACACTTGTTCCAATTTTTCCATAGTGTATAACACAAGCTTGCAACATATCTTCGATGATCCAATTTATTCTTTTTGACTATCCATCAGTCTGAGGATGGTATGATGAGCTTTGAATAAGCTTGGTGTTGGTCACTCGTTTTTGACTCTTATAGGATATAAAAACAAGACAACAAAGGAGATTAATATTGGACTTTGTCCTTTAATTATCTCCTTTTTTGTATATTAATTAAAGAGAGAAGATAAGATATATGAATTGATTTTAATAAAAAACTATGGAATTCAGAAGATAAAATAGATTACTCATCTCGTTGCATTATAACATCGCTTCGTTCTTGACATTATAATAAATTATTATAAATATACCTTTGACTTTACAAAAGGTGATGTGACAAAAAGAAGACACATCTTTGTAAGTAGAACAACCAAATTTCCCCAGCCAAAAAAGGTGTGTTATGCATGTTATTGTGCCCCTATTTTTAGTTGTGGGGTATAGCTTCGTCAAAATTACAGTCATGGCCTCAAGCATATACAAATGAACTATAAGGATGATCAGGTGTACCATCGTCTTTTCATTCGGTATCCTTGTTGAAAAGTCTTGGGGTTCTCGCCTATCACACCCGGATTTAAGGGACAAACCCACGTGCGTCTCATATGTGCGCCAAAGGAGAACAACACATATAACGACCAAGTGTATAGAGATAAATGTCACAAACTTGATTACATAGCAGAAGTGCCTTACAAAAATAAATGATAACAAATAAAGCAAACTAATATTATTTTTTCTTGGTGTCATTAAGTCCACTAGGAGATGCCACCTAGAGTTCATCAAACTCTTCATAGTAGTCCTCCTCCTGGGCTACCTGCTCTTCACCTATGGGGGGTTTATATATCGCAAGGGTGAGCTCACAAAAGTTCATAGCTCAACAAGTGTGGGGAAATAATGTGCATGAACTCATCAAAGGTGGGGGGTTCATGTGAAGTGTAAGGCTGATCAGCAAATAATGGTTAAAGCTGACAAATTAAGTTGGTCAAATTTTATTAGCAGTTAGTAAATGTAAATGTATACCAACCTAAAGTAATAATAGATCAAATTTAATAATAAAACCACAATGCGATGCAAATGAAGTTTACTTCCATAAATTAATCACGTGAGTGTTCGAGCCGCTCATAACCGTGAGCACGGCTGATATACCAGTTTTACAATCTGCAGAGGTTGCACATCTTTACCCACAAGTCATGCTACCCATGTGCCAAGGGGTCTAGAAATCCCATTCATTTCTACCGAGGAGATGAGGCAGGGTAGCACTATGAGGCCTTTCCAAAGTTCCACTAGTTCGAGAAAACCCACTACAATTTTAGTAAGAAGGAAGCATTTGAATCCCACATCCGGAAAGCTAAATAGACAGTCCGACTAGAGAACCTCCCTATACTCTGCAGCGACGCCTCCCCGCTTGCCCCTTTCAGGTAAGGTAGTCTCTTCCTAGCTTTCCTAATTACTTGGCGAAGGGTGTCCCACTCCACCCTTGTGGTAGCACTGTTTTCCTGGGTGGTTCTCCATGTTCCAATTAACACATTTATCTTATCATGAACAGATAATAATCAACAGTAATAATAAAGAATGATCATGTGCTAATTTTATCTTAACACCCAAAAGTTCAATGGTGATCAAGACATAAAGTAGATCAAACTAGGGTGACCTATTAGGTCCCATCAAACTAAACCCAAACATGCCACAATGTTTAGAGAGAACATTATTGGGTAAAGTGGGCAACAGCACAACTTGCCTTCAATGAGCTCCTGCTCAGCTACTTTTACCTAATGAGCATCGGGATCCTCGGTTGCTTCCTCGTCTACTCGCAATAATACAAGCAAACATTGCATAGGAGAAATTAACATCACACCAAACATGAGAACAAAATGCATGATAATAATCTACGCATCGTAACGAGATCAAAGGTTCTAGAACCACTAAATTCAGAGTTACGCTTATAAAGTTATGATTTTCTAAAGTTTAGGTGTTAAATATAGAACAAATCAAGCGCATGATTATAACCATAGGTTTCATAGTAATACCATAAGTGCATGATTTTAACCATAGGTTTCATAGTAATACGAGGTTACCAGATGATAAACAATATTAATATGAGATTAATGCAACTGGAATGGATAAAAAGGAGTTAAAATTAATTAATTATGGATTTTACAAGGTTTTGGAATTATTTCTATACTATAAATTTATTTCAATATTAATTTACTATTTTCCTGATTAATTCTTATATCTGATCGAGTGCAGGCAAAAACTTCCAAGAGTTAAGGGTTCAATTCATGAATTTCTGGGACCTACTGTATTATTCTAACACTACTATTGACTGCGAGTTATTTCCGTAGAAAACCAAGGACTTATTTGCCAGTTAGCCCAACCGAAGGGGTATCCTTGGTTTTCGGACGCCTGATCTAGGATGAACGGTATAGATTTGATCTGTTTTCTTTTGAATCAGTATAAAACATAGACCATTAGATCCAGATCCAACGACTCATAGCTGATCCGAGAATGGGGACCCACGGACTCGATCTGACATGCCCGATCCCAAATCTATGGTCCAGTCTTCACTGGCGGGCTGGGCCTCGATCTTGGTCATCCACCGATAGATCAACAGCCTAGGCGAAAAGGTACGCCATCTAATCCAAGCCACCCGTCGTAGATCAGACGGTGGACCACCACCTCCTACCCACGGCCAACCAGTACGGGGGCACTGGAATCTAGCACGGTGGCACCATGGCCAGACCGCCCAGATCATGGGTAAGGCGCACTAAACCTTGATTAAAAGACACCACACATTGCTCTATGCTAGGCGAATACAAAGGATGGGTACATACCCCATGAGGCACCACAGAATGCCTGGCGACGGCGAGTGGCGGATTCGTGAGTCCGATTGGTCTCTGGCGTGGAATTAGGCCGATTCCAAACGCCTGATGCACCAGAACAGCACCGCGTAGACTCCCCCAGTCACAATCGATCTCTACAAGCAACAGCCAAGGCACAGAGCGGTGAGGAGGACTACGGTGGAGCCTGAACTCTCCCCTCCCAGATCTCACGAATGGTGGCAGGTTTCTCGGCGATTTGGGATGCGATGAGTGCGATCGAGGGCCCTTTCCCCAGCACTTATATGCACAGTGGAGCACCAGCTATATTCCTGGGGGAGGAAGGTCCACGACGAAGGTTGTTGCGACCGCAGCGGCGGACTATTACTCATGCACGCGGAGCTCGCGGGTGAGGAGACCTCTGCCTGGGTGGCCCCACATGTCAGCGACGATTTGCACGCGCGATGACTAATGAGTGGGCCCAGCCCATCATCCAAGGTGGAACCCATGGTGCGGCCAAGTGGGTGGCCAGTGGTGCCCACCCACCGGCGCCGCCAGGCACGCGGAGTGGATCTTGGGTCGAGAATGGAGCTTTGGGTCCAGGACGAGTTTGGATGCCCCTATACCTTCTCTTTTATTATTTCTATCCCTTTCCACTTTTTTGTTCCTATTTCTTTTCAAACCCATATTTCAACTTCAAATTTCCAAACTTACATGTCACACAAAATTAATTACTAATGCAAAAATACAAGAACCTCGGCATGTAATGCATCCTTTCCTTTACTTAAAATAATTATTAGTAGTTCAACTTGATCCCATTATTTGAATATGCAAAAAGGGAAAAAGAAAACAAGTAATCATATAAAACATATATAATGTCAAATACTTAAGTATTTTTATACGTCCCGAAAATGTGGGTATTACAAATCCTACCCCCTTAAAAGCGAGATTAAGATGAACTAGGGAATAGATTGGGAAATTTTACTCGCAATTCTTCTTCTCTTTCCTAGGTAGCTTCGTCTTCTCCATGATGATTCCATTGTACTTTGCACATTTTAATCACTTTGTTTCTCGTAACTTGAGTCAAAGTATCGATGATCTTGATAGGATTCTCAGTGTAGGTCAGATCACCATGCACACTAAGTTCTTCCATAGGCAACTGTTCCTCCGGGAGCCGAAGACACTTCTTAAGCTGAGATATGTGGAACACATCATGTACATCTGACAGATGATGTTGGGGGTCGTCTTTTCTGCTGAAGGTCCTCAAGACAAAAACACCTTCGGCAAAATAATACAGAAGTCTTCCTTATCTCTGCCGAGGATTCTCAAGACGAAGACCTTACATGAAAGCAGCGTTGTCAAATGCCAAAGCTACCGTTCTGCTTCGGTTCAAGTCAAGCAGAAGAAGAAAAGACCAGATGAATCTTGTTAATCTAGGTTGTCTGTAAATGAATGTTGAGGGTCATGAATGTAATTTCCCCTGTGCTACGTCCTATGCCTATAAATAGATAAACAGTAATGTCGTACTGTTCACGCTGAATTGTAATCACTCTCTCGTGTCTTCACCTTCGAGCAAGCCGAAGGTATTAATGTAATATGAATTTTGTTAATATTCATACATGTTTTATGGAATGCAAATATGAATAAATTAACGAGATGCAGTTATTATCTTTGTCCCTTTGCATTCCTATTCACACATTAAATGATGAAGGTATGTCATTCATGACCATCGTTTGATCAGTATTATATCCATGGGGAGATAATGCTTCCAAAGATGAAGGTCCCTAAAATTAACAACTGTGTTGCCTTGTTCTTGATTCATAGCATTTGAGAATGAGTGACCAACATTGGCGCCCACCTCCGGTGAACTCACTTCCGACCACAACAGTGACAATGGCTTCGTGAGGAGCTTAGGCCACGGCACCTTCTGCTACGAAGCTGGTTCTCCCAATCACGGGCGGTTCAAGTTCAGAGCCAACCAACAAGAAGCAGAAAAAAGAGGCACAAAGAAGGGTACAACATGTTGGAGTCCAAGGACACTTCATCAAATCCAAATGGTCACACATTCCAATCACCTTCTCTCAAGAGGACCTTCAGCTCAAAGACTATCCTCATAATGATGCAATGGTCATATCTTGTGTTATCAAAGGGTTTCTGGTTCACAATGTCCTTCTTGATATAGGCAGCACAGCGGATATCATCTTCGCAAAAGCCTTTAGGTAGATGCAAGAGCAAGATGATAAGATACATGATGCAACATATCACCTCTGTGGCTTCGGAGGAAGGCAGATAGTTGCACTTGGCAAGATAACAATGCCGATTACCTTTGGCTATGTTCATAATACAAGGATAGAGCAAGTAGTCTTCGATATTGTTGATATGGAGTATCCTTACAATGCAATCATTGGGCGAGGAACATTAAATGCCTTCAAACCAATACTTCATCCAGCATATCTATGCATGAAGATACCATCTGACCAAGGCCCATAGTTGTGCATGGGAGTCAAGAGGCTGCTGAAGGGCCGAAGGAAACTAGACAGATTCAAAAGTTATTCATAACATAGATGAAGCTAAAGCCCATCAATAGTACAAGCAAAAAAGAGATAAAGCTACCTTGGCAGATCAACCGAAGCTCATGCTTCTATGAGATGATATAGCTGAGCAGAAGGTATTGATGGAATCTCAATTGTCTGATGGACAAGAAAGAACTATGTTGAGGTTTCTGTTCAACAATAAGGATGTCTTTGCTTGGTCAGCCAATGATCTGTGTTGTGTTAACAGGGATGTTATCGAACATTCACTCAATGTAGATCCGTCTATCAGGCCAAGAAAGTAGAAGCTTCGGAAAATGTCCGATGATAAAGCCGAAGGTGCACGAAACGAAGTAAAAAGGCTTCTGAGTGCTGGTGTGATAAGAGAAGTAACATACCTAGAGTGGCTAGCCAATATTGTGATGGTGAAGAAAGCTAATGAAAAATGGAGAATGTGCATTGATTTCATTGATCTAAATAAGGCATGTCCGAAGGATGAATTCCCATTACCAAGAATAGATTCTCTTGTGAATGCAGCAGCTACATCAGAGCTCATGAGCTTATTGGATTGCTATTCAGGCTATCATCAAATCTGGATGAAGAAAGAAGACGAGCCTAAGACAAGCTTCATAACCCCTAGTTGGACTTACTACTACCTTCGGATGCCGGAGGGGCTCAAGAATGCTAGAGGAAGCTTCAACAGAATGACTGCCAAAGTTCTCAGCTCTCAGATTAGCAGGAATGTTCTGATATATGTCGATGACATCATAGTGAAAAGCACGAAGCAAGAACAACACATTGCCGATATACAAGAAACATTTGCCAATTTCAGTAAGGATGGTGTCAAGCTTAATCCAGAGAAATGTGTCTTCGGGGTGAAGAAGGGGAAATTCCTTGGGTTCCTTGTGTCAACAAAAGGAATTGAAGCTAATCCAAACAAAATAGAAGCTATACTTCGGATGGAGCCACCAAGGACAAGAAAAGGAGCTCAGAGATTAATAAGAAGACTGGCATCCCTCAACTGATTCATCTCAAGATCAGTAGAGAGGAACTTGCCATTCTTTGAAGTGCTAAAATCAGCCAAAGTCTTTCAATGGGGACCAACTCAACAAAAGGCTTTCGAAGAGTTGAAACAATATCTAATAGAATTGACAACGTTGACTCCACCTTCGTCAGGAGCCCCATTGCTACTCTATGTGGCTGCTTCTCATGCTGCAGTCAGTGCAGCGTTGGTGTAGGAAAAACAAGATGGCCAAGCGAAGAAGCAAGTACCAGTATACTTTGTCTCTGAAGTACTTAGCCCATCAAAAAGAAACTATACAGAGCTAGAGAAGGTGCTATATGCAGTATTGATGGCTTCTAGAAAGCTTTGGCATTATTTCTAGTCATACCATATTATAGTACCTTCGTCTCAGACTCTCAAGGACATTATAAGGAACAGAGAGGCCACAGGAATAGTTGGAAAGTGGGATGTAGAACTGAATGAATTCACTATTGATTATGTTCACAGGTCTTCGATCCAATCTCAAGCATTAGTAGACTTCATTGGTGATTGGATGCCATGGGCTCAGGACAAAGAAAGCACAAAAGACAATGAAGCTTGGATAGTGTTCTGTGATGGGTCATGGGGGACCTTCGGAGCAGGTGCAGTTGCTATCCTAATTTCACCACCAAAGATCAAAACCTTCTCTTGGGGCTTTGGAAGCTTAAGGCAATGGGAATAAGAAGGGAAATCCTCAAATCTGACTCACAGGTCATCACAGGCCATGTTGACAAAAGCAGCAGAGCAAGAGATCCGAAGCTTGAGAAGTATCTTGATACAGTCCGAAGAATGGAAGCCTCGTTCGAAGGTTTCTTAGTAATGAATATCCCAAGAGGATAAATTGAGCATGCAGACTTATTAGCTAAGTCAGCAGCACCGGGGCGTCCGCTACCTTCGAAAGTATTTTTTGAAACAATAAAAGCACCTTCAGTCGAGCTCATGGAGAGAGCAGTGCTTACAATCTCACCAATACACAGCGAAGATTAGAGGACTGAGATTGTATCTTTCTTGCAAGGCAATTGTCTTTCGGATGACGAAGCTTCCATCAAAAGAATGGAAGCTAGAACAAGACCCTATGTAATCATAGAGGGAGAGTTGTATAAACAAGGAGTCTGCTCCCCATTACTGAAGTGTTTGTCTAGAACCGAAAGTCAAGAGCTGATGAAGGAGATACATACTGGACTGTGCGGAGCTCATATTGGGTCCACGCCTTTACTAGGAAAGGTTTTCAAACAAGGATTTTATTGGCCGAAGGCAGCTTCAAATGCAGCAGATCTAGTTCAAAAGATTGAAAACTACCAGAAGTGTGCTAGAGATTAGAAGCAGCCTTTGTCTCTAACTCAACTAATTCAACCCACCTGGCTATTGCAAAGGTGAGGTCTAGATTTGCTAGGCCCACTTCCACCAGCGCAAGGGAACTTGAAATATGTTGTGGTAGCAGTGGAGTACTTTTCAAAGTGGATCGAAGCTAAACCCCTAGCTACGATCACTTTGGCTACAGTCCAGAAGTTCTTCTAGAAAAATATTGTTAGTCGCTTTAGTGTGCCGAAGGTCATCACAGTTGATAATGGAACTCAGTTTGATGCCAAAAAAATCATAGCTTTGCCACCAAATAGGAACAAAAATACATTTTGCATCAGTGAGACATGCAAAATCAAATGGACTTGTAGAACGAGACAATGGAATCATAATAACAGGGATATTGAAGTCAATCTTCAATCAACCTAGAGGAAAGTGGTCAGACGAGTTGATAAAGGTTGTGTGGAACCACAACACTGTTATCTCAAGGTCAACGAGATTTACCCCATTCAAGCTTCTGTTTGGTGACGAAGCAATAACACCGGTGTTGGGGGCCTTCGTCCTCCGAAGGTCCTCAAAAACAAGATTTGACAATATTTTCCAAGTGAATTATATGAACAGGTATTCTCGGACTCAGATTGTGAACATGGAGCGCGGACAGGACGAAGCTTAAGCCAGACGAAAGGAGGTTGATGAAGGACGGGCTGGTTACCATGCTGTACGAGGGATGGCGCGCAGCCGAAGCTATGCGCAGAAAAGCTTCGTCGCGATAGCAGAACGGGGAACCGACCTAAAGATGAAAAGACTACTCAGGCCTTGACAGACTCCCTTAGGTCATTGGCAAATGTAATGGACATGAATGTAATTTTACATGGGCTGCGTCTCACGCCTATAAATAGATGAACAGTACTCCCGTACTGTTCACGCTGACTTGGCATTCGCTTTTGCGTCGTTCTTGTACTTTTGCCTTCCTGCAGTCCGAAGGTACATTTGTAATTTGAAGTCATTTCTATTTTTACATAGTAATAAAATAGAAATGACATTGTGATAAAATTTAAATGTTTACATTACTATTTATGTTATGCATAAGTCCTTCGTCGTAACTTATCGTGTTTACGAAGATACGTTGTTTATGACCTTCGTCCGGAGCACGTTATATCCCAAAGGGAAATAATGTTTCGAAGGACGAAGGACCTTATCATTTAACACTTTTTATGTTGCCTTGTTCTTAATCCGAAGCATTTGAGAACAAGTCACCAACATTGGCGCCCACCTCCGGTGAACTCACCTCCACTTTGAGTTTTTTGAACACCTTCGGAAGCCATAGACCCTCGCTATGGCGCCGAAGAAAGCTTCAGCGACTGCAGCTGCAGCACTGCAACCGCTGGACCCCAACCAGGAGATCGTCTCTCTTCGGGAGGCCCGAAGCCAGAAGAGGAAGGCCGTCAGCCCGACGCTTCAGGAGGATGAACTAGACCAAGAGATCAGGGATATGGAGATGCTTCATCAACAGGTGCAGAGGAAGAAGGAAAAGATGGCCAGGCTAGCTGAGCTGCAGAGGCAGATAGACGAAGCTTCTGAAAAAGTTCGCCATCTTACTCATGATGAGCAGAACAGAAGGCCTCAACAAAAAGACCTTCATCAGGAGGGCTTCTTCAACGAAGATGACTGGTATGACAATTTCCATCATGGAAATTTTGTTTTCGATGATGCTTCTCCCCTGTCCGCTGAGCTGCAGGCTACACCTTGGCCTCCATCCTACAAGCCACCCCAGCTTCCCATGTTCGATGGCCATTCAGACCCGAAGCAGTTTTTGATGAGCTACGAAGCAACAGTGTCTTCGTATGGTGGCAATGCTGCAGTCATGGCAAAGTCTTTTGTTATGGCTGTCAGGAGTGTTGCTCAGACCTGGTATTCCTCCCTTCGACCAGGAACGATTACTTCATGGCAAAAGCTGAAGGATATGTTGCTAACTAGCTTTCAAGGGTTTCAGACGAAGCCGGTTACTACTCAAGCCTTGTTTCAGTGCACTCAGGATCATGAAGAATACCTTCAGGCGTATGTCAGAAGGTTCTTACGTTTGAGGGCGCAGGCACCAACGGTGCCCAATGAAATTGTCATCGAAGCCATGATCAAGGGGCTCCGACCAGGACCTTCAGCTCAATACTTCGCCAGGAAGCCTCCTCAGACTTTGGAGAAGCTGCTCCAGAAGATGGATGAGTACATTCGTGCCGACAATGATTTTCGCCAAAGAAGGGAGGAGGCTTTCAGATTTTCTGAAATGACCAGGGGCTTCGGAGGAAGATTCTATCCGAGGCATGTCAGGTCCATCCACAACTCTACTCAAAATGATGATAAGGGGAGTCAGCAGAACAGGCCGCAGTGCTCCTCACAGGCTTCGGGGCAGCAGCAAAGTTTCTTTCGGCCACCAGCTCCAAGAGGCAGAGGCGCCAGGGGCTTCGGCGGAAGATTTGGAGATCAACCAAGGAAACTGTTTTGCTTGTTCTGTGGAGAAAACAAGGGCCATACCACCAGGACATGCCATGTTACAATCCAGAAGCAAAAGGAAATAGCCGAAGCTGCAGCGCAACAAGCTCAGCCGAAGCAGGTCATGCATACTGCTTCGTATCATCCGCCTTACATCCCACAATACATAGACAACCACCCTGCAGCTTCTGTAGCTTCGGCAAGTCAACCTCAAGCTTCCTGGCAACAGCCTCCGCCTCCACCTCCACTGCAACAAGGTCAACAGCCAGAAGGGAGTCAATATGCCCCACACCAAAGGGACTTCAGAGAACAATCCGAAGCTCGCACAGTCAACAGCACTGTGCCAGAGTCGAAGCACATTTATTGACACATATCCTACCTTTGATAGCAGTCTTTTCTATTCAGTTCTATTTTCTGTGTAATAAAGAACATTGTTAGTTTTCATGTAATAATTTCGTTGTTTCCCACGAGTAAAACCTATTTTCTCCACAGGCTTAAGTTGCTAAAGCTTAAAAAATTTTGCGTTAACAAGGAGGACCTTCGAATTATTAAAAATCCTTCGAAGCAACAGAAAGTCGTTCTAAGGAACGCAGAGTAAGTTGATGAAGTCACAAAAAGCCGTTCCAAAGGGAGCGCAGTGTAAGTTTTCTGCTCAAAAGTCGTTCCAAAGGGAATGCAGAGCTTACAGCGAAAAGTCAACGCTGATACCGCCTAAGTAAAAGGCGAAGAAGCTCAAAAGACGTTCCTAAGGGAATGCAGAGCTTACAGCGAAAAGTCAACGCTGATACCGCCTAAGTAAAAGGCGAAGAAGCTCCAAAGACGTTCCTAAGGGAATGCAGAGCTTACAGTAAAAGATTGTGTGTTTCATGGGGATATGTGTGTATCTTCGGAATCAAATTCATCTACATAACATAACATCATCACATCATTTTGCATAGCATAAGCATCATACATCATATTGCATATGGCAAAAGAAGGGAGGACAGTATCAACCTTCGGAAGAGTGCTTTGAGAAAGTAAAAATCTTCGGAATATAGCTTCGGAAAATGTTCTCACGAAGTTTGGATATTTTTCATCAGAGCGCTACGGGTTTTGTGACGCATAAAAGTCTTTCTATCTTCACGAAGCATGAAAAGAAGGGAAGGTGTTTTTTCGCCGAAGGCTTAAAAACGGTACGTATGTAAAGTTTCATGCATCGTAAAGAATTGAATAATGAAAAGAAACTTATATATTACATTCAAATGTACAAAATATTACATAGATCACATTTCAAATGTTCTTTCTAATGCCATCTAGTCTTCTCTTAGTACTACTTCGGCAGCCTCATTTAGAAGTTGTTCAACAACTTTATCCATGATAGTTTCGGCCATTTGTTTAATTTCGTCATCCTCTTTCGTGTGAGGGTCAGCAGACGATCCAGTAGGTTCTGAGGGAAGGGAATATGTCTACATTACTATCACAAACCGCGAACAAAGTTTGAAATAAAAATTACAGCACAACAAGAACGACTAATTAATACCTATTTGCCCTTCGGGCTCTGTACTTTTTTCGGCAACTTCTGTCACTTTCCTAGCATCATGGATGCCTTTTTCACTCCTTTGAATAATTTCTTGCGCCATTTCTCGGCCGCCGTTGTCCCAGATATCAGTAAAGAATTTACCGCCAACCATGCTTGCTTCGGTCGAGGGGTCTTTGATGTCTTCAGAGGACAGGGCAGCTTCGGACTGAGCTAAGGATTTTACATGCTCACAACCCTTCTTCTCCAAAACAGCAGCAACTCCTCTGGCGCCTGAAAAAGCGCAGATGTCACCGCGGCTGCTCAGGATTTCCTCGAAGGCTTCTGCTTCGTTACTGATCCAGTCCAGTGGACCTTTGGGATTGCCTCTTGAGAAATTCTCTTCACTAGAAAAGGCGCCAACGCTGGCGAAGCTGGATTTTATCTTTTTGACGCATTCTATAGATTTAACATAGCATTTCCTCTGGGATGCATGAAGCTCCTTAACACTTAACTCTAAATGATCGACCAACTGATCACTAAGCTCTCGTTTTGTTTCCTCAAGTACACGTTCCTCTTTAGCTCTAGCTAGCTGTTTCTGAAGATCTTTAATTTCACGTTTTTGGGCTTCGGCCTGGACCTTTGAAGCAGCTTCGTCCTTTTTTACCTTATCTACTAATGTAAGCAGAATTTTATCCTTTTCCAGAGCTTCGTTTCTCAGTTTAATAACTTCTGATCGAAGGTTGTTGAACGCAATTTCATAGCTCTCATCTTCGGCACTCTTTTGTGCTCTTAATGCGTTGCTTAGGATTAAACCCTATATGTAAAAAAGTTGGTATAAGAATAAAAGAATGAGTTACGAATTAAAAAATTTTCAAGCGCTTAATTCCCATACCTTTAGGCTATTGTACGCAAGACTGTCCGCGAGATCCTCCTTCGTCATAGCACATAATCCAGCTTCGAACTTCGGGAAACCCATACTTCTAGCCATCTCCCGGCAGACAGATAATTCTTTGTTATCAGGGAGGCAGTATAGGAAGTCATCTTCATTTGTCCCATTGAACACTACTGCCCCCTTCGGATACTTTAACTCTCTAGCATAGTGATTGGCTTCATAAGCCTCTTCTTCAGATAATTTCTTCCCCGAAGCATGTCGCACGATGTAATCGCATATGCTGGCAGGAGCTTCGGGGGCGGCAGTGTCAATTTCTTCAACCAAAATTGGTTCTGATATTTTCTCGGTCTCCAAAGATTGTTCCTTGGTGGGCTCTGAAGGCCCAGCTTCAGCTTCAGCTTGTTGCTTCGAAGCTTCAGTAGACGCTTCAGCAAGTTCAACAGTCTTCTTTGGAGTTGTGCTTGAAGACTTAATTGTCTCCAAGACATCTAGTACGTTCACCATTCTTTTTCTTTTTGGGGTCACCAATGGGCCCTTTTGATTTTTTATTGTTTCGACATTTGCTGAAGGACTTATGATTTCTGATATTTTTGGCCCTTCAATCTTCGGTTTTTCTGCTTTTTCTGCTGAAGGCGCTTCAGTTTTCTCTTCTATCTTCGGCACTGGAGCTGGTTCTGTAGCTTCAGAGGCCAAAGAGACTTCACCAATAAATTCTGGCACTATGGCCGGCTCAATAAAACGCGCTCGGTGGGTGAGCACCTTCATCTTTTTCCTTTGCGGCGCTGGCTCACTAGTGGCACTCGTGGTAGCTTTTGTTGAAGGAGAAGTATTTTTTCTTTTGCGACCCAATACCGGATAGTGATAGTCAGGGTAGACAAACCCGACTGCGTCAAATACCCGGTTGAGCCTTTTCTTCTTTCGGCCTCCGAAGGCTGCTGATAACGCAGTGTTCTCGGCCTTCGAATATGCCCCAAGCAGTTCGTCACTTAATGTTTCAATGCTTTTCAACCAGTCGTCATCAGGTTCAACAAACTTATCCCCGTATTTGAATGTGTATTTCAGTCTGACCAGTCCGCCTTCGTCGGACTCTTTGATGGTCTCCTTCGGCATTTCCCACTTTCCTGCAAGTGGCCACACCCTGAAGGCAATATGCTCTTGGACCAAGTCCCTTGTCCCAATGAAAGAGCAGATTACGCCGAAGGCTCTTTGGCATTCCTCGGCTGCTTCATCCATTTCAACCTTTGGCCTTCGAAGTCCGAAGCGTTGCCAGATGGGGCGCATAATGATACTCTTGACATCTTCTTGCGCTGTTAAGTCATTCTTTACATAGAACCACTCTGTCATCCAGGCTCTGGGCCACCTCTTCCGAAAGGTTGGCACAGGGCGGCTTGACCCGGAGCGGGCACCGAAGCTGTAGCACCCAAAGTTGTTGTGATATTGTTCTTTCCCCCAGGGCTTCGTCTCATATAACAACTCATGAATATTGCAAAAGCTTTTAGCGTTTGGTTCTAAACTTTGGCTTCTCGCAGCCCAGACAAACATCCCCATTCTTATGATAGCTTCGGGAGTAATTTGATGAAGGTAGACTTGAAATGTCTTCAGGACTTCAACAACAAAGTTGCTTAGGGGGAATCGAAGCCCAGCCTTGAGAAAGCTTCGGAAGATTACGACTTCATCTTCTTCTGGGGTGGGAGAAGTCTTTTCTCCAGCATCAGCCCTCACAATAGATATATCTCGAAAATACCTCCCCCTCATATTATCAATATGACTCTGTTTAATAGTGGTTTTCCCGAAAACCGTGTGACTTGGCCGCCATGGTCGATCTTCGGACTCTTCCCCACCACTTTCTACATCATAACTGTCGTTGTCACCAGTATCTTCAGACAAACCTTCCAGAATCTCCTTGGTAATTTTTTCTGTATTGGTCTCTGCCATCGCTATAAGGAACCCCAAGTTCTTCTCTTCGTCAAGGCTCAGCTTCATCTCAGGAGCGACCTTCTTATCTTCAGACATCTTCAGAAACACTAAAAAACTGTTTTCAAAGCCGAAGCTTCAAAACCAAAATATCAGCAAATCTTAGTGCGCAAGAGCTAAAAATTTAGTGGGCGAAAGCAGATGGCAAGCGAGAGTACCAAAATGAGTTTGCGTTACGATCTTATTTATACGCCCAGTGCGTTGAAAATTGAAAGACCCCGCTTGTCAGTGAATGTTGCTATTCTAGCAGGGGGAAGGTGTTTTTTCGGACCTTCGGCTTAAGGCCTTCGTCCATATCGCAATCTGAATTTATCACTAACAAATTAATATTGCGAGGGGCTACTGTTGGGGGCCTTCGTCCTCCGAAGGTCCTCAAAAACAAGATTTGACAATATTTTCCAAGTGAATTATATGAACAGGTATTCTCGGACTCAGATTGTGAACATGGAGCGCGGACAGGACGAAGCTTAAGCCAGACGAAAGGAGGTTGATGAAGGACGGGCTGGTTACCATGCTGTACGAGGGATGGCGCGCAGCCGAAGCTATGCGCAGAAAAGCTTCGTCGCGATAGCAGAACGGGGAACCGACCTAAAGATGAAAAGACTACTCAGGCCTTGACAGACTCCCTTAGGTCATTAGCAAATGTAATGGACATGAATGTAATTTTACATGGGCTGCATCTCACGCCTATAAATAGATGAACAGTACTTCCGTACTGTTCACGCTGACTTGGCATTCGCTTTTGCGTCGTTCTTGTACTTTTGCCTTCCTGCAGTCCGAAGGTACATTTGTAATTTGAAGTCATTTCTATTTTTACATAGTAATAAAATAGAAATGACATTGTGATAAAATTTAAATGTTTACATTACTATTTATGTTATGCATAAGTCCTTCGTCGTAACTTATCGTGTTTACGAAGATATGTTGTTTATGACCTTCGTCCGGAGCACGTTATATCCCGAAGGGAAATAATGTTTCGAAGGACGAAGGACCTTATCATTTAACACTTTTTATGTTGCCTTGTTCTTAATCCGAAGCATTTGAGAACAAGTCACCAACAACCGGAAGAAGCAATAATGGGTTCAATAAGGACCTTAGCTTCGGCAGAAGATGGAGAGAATTGCAAAATAACAAAAGACACCATAGAAGGGACCAGGCCCCAAGCAGTAGACCACATCAATAAGTATCAGGCTGAAACAATTAAATGGCATGATTGGAAGGTAAGACTGAAGAACATCAAATCAGGGCACTTAGTGCTTTAGAGGGTGGCCAACCCAGATATAGTGGGAAAGCTTTAGCTCAAATGGGAGGGTCCTTTCTTGGTGGTGTCTTCGTCAAAACCTAGATCCTACAGGCTAAAAGATATGGATGGAAACGACATTCTAAGGTCATGGAATGCAGATGAACTCCGAAGACATTATGTGTAAATTTTGTAATTTTCTTATTTTTTCCCTATGGTACCCTTTTCCTTTCAGAGGGGAGAAAGGTTTTTAATGGGGCCATAGGTTGTAATTTTTAATTTTTGAGCCAACCTATGTAATATAAGGGCCAAATTCCCACAAATGTAAAATGTAATTATCTATGATTACACCATCGAGTGTAAAAAAGTATGAAGAAGCTTCAAAGTCGTCCCTAAGGGGATGCAGAGCTAAAATACCACCTAAGTAAAAGGTGAAGAAGCTCCAAAGTCGTTCCTTAGAGGATGCAGAGCTTAAATGCCACCTAATTAAAAGGTGAAGAAGCTCCAAAGTCGTTCGTAAGGGGATGCAGAGCTTTGCTCCAAAGTCGTTCCCAAGGGAATGCAGAGCTGAATTACCACCTAAGTAAAAGGTGAGGAGACTCCAAAGACGTTCCTAAGGGGATGCAGAGTCTGGGTGTGTATTTGAGCATTTTTTACCTTCATCATACATCTGCATAGTTCATCACATCATCTTTTGCATTCATACAAACATACATTAGACATCCATATATTCATCATCATGACATAAAGCACAAAGCAGTAACAGGAAAAGCGAGGACTTCTGCATTCAACGAGACAAACCTTCATATATACAAAGATGCTTCATCTCAAATGAAATTTCGTTGTTCATAAAAACCTGATCGTTGATTTTCCTCAAGAGATGCTTTGTCGTGAATGAAAAGAAGGGAAGGTGTTTTTCGCCTCTGGATCAAAAGTACAATCATTGGTTTCGTCCATAACAAAGTAGTATGCCCACGAATGCAAGGTAAAAAACATTACAAAGTATTTACAAACATTTACAATTCTATTCGCAATTTAGTTAAAAATATTAAATTTCTTGCGGAAAAGAATCAAGGAGAATCCTACGAAGACTACTTTAAAGCTTCAGATCTAGCTTCGGTTCATTGACCTTCGGCGCCATCACCCTAGAGAATGACGAGGAACATGGTAATCAGAAAATCTAGTAAGGAGCTAGGTAAAAGAATAAAGGTAAAGAGCTATACTTTGTTAAGCAGGCACTAGTAGAAAAAGGCTCAAAGCGTGCGGGACAATATATTTTTACAGACAGATTCGGTTATCAACCGACTGTGCTATTTTTAGTGGCGGTTCCTTAAGAAAACCGCCACTAGAAATCATATTTCTACAGGCGGTTCTTTAAGAAAACAGCCTATAAAAATCTATGATTTTTAGTGGCGGTTTTCTTAAGAAACCACCTGTAGAAATCGATTTCTAGTGGCGGTTTTCTTAAGGAACCGCCACTAGAAATCATTTGTATCCTTAATTTTTCGAGTTTTCCAAACGACCTCATATGACAAAACCAGCAAAATAAAAGTTGTAGATCTATAAAGTTATAAAACTTTGTAGTTGATAACTTTTTTATTTGAGCTCATTTCGGTTCTCAAAAATTGAATCTAAGTATGTCAAATTTAAAATTCAAATTTTGCAAACTGCCTCTGATGAAAAAGTGTCAAAATAAAAGTTGTAGAACTTCAAAAGTTATTCAACTTTGTAGTTGACAACTTTTTTATTAGAATTCGTTTACGGTCTCAAACAAACAATTTACACTCAAATGGTTGTAATATGTGGACAATAAAACTACAAACTAGATACAAAGCATGTCATAGATGGAGTGGTGTGGAGGGTACGCGCGAGGGTAGGGTCGACGGTTCGATTACTAACAACCGCGTAGCGCGTGAAAAATAGCGCGACTTGCGACTTCGACGGAGACAGATAGGTGGGGTGGAGTAGGCTGAATCCTCTCCTTAAATAATTTTTTTGCTATTTTAAAAACCCGTTTAATGTTTCTAAAAACAATTTTTACTAGCGGATTTATTACGTCGACCGCTAGTGGAAATCGATTTCCACTGGCGGTTTTCTTAACTCAACCGCTAGTGGAAATCGATTTCCACTGGCGGTTTTCTTATCTCAACCGCCAGTGAAAATCAATTTCCAAAGGCGGTCCTCAGTTACCCGCCTGTAAAAATAATGATTTTTACTGGCCTCTAATACCGACGGTTCTAAGAAACGCCAGTAAAAATAGGTTTAGAAACGCCAGTATAGAGCTCCTTTGTACTAGTGAGGTTCCGAGCTTCGTTTCCAGCCAACTCGTGTCCGCCCTTAGCCCAAATTTGAGTGATCAACCTGTTCCCTATGCTTCAGGCTTCGGTTGGAACATGAACCAGGTCCGATGATGAAAGACTAAGGTTCGGCTTGTTGATAGCCCTTGCGTGATTACACCTGACTTTTATGAAAGTGGCGGCTGTACCACGAGAAGCCACCAACGCACAGAAGTCTCCATGGTCGGTTATGACTTCATCGAGGACATCAACCTCTTTCTCTATGCATTCGAGTGCCCCAGGGATATCTTCTGCAGAGAAGCTAGCTTCTTCACATGCAGCTCCAACTGAATTGAATATGCTTTTCAATCGAGTGGTGCATTGGCTTGCAAAGTTAAGCATCTCTCCTTAAGAGCTCTCAGCACTTCACAGAGCTTTGTGTTCTTTTCAGCCTCAACCTTAAGTGTCATTTTCAAAGTTTCAGATTCACGGTTGAATATGCTCGAGGTTTCTTCCAAAAGCGCATGAGCATCCACCAGCTCTTTGCCCAATTTCTTGTTCTGAGTTCGCGCTTTGTCAAGGGATCCTTCGGCTGAGCATAGCAACTCATATTTTTTTCAAAGAGTCCTCAAGTTTTTTGATTTTATCCTCTAAACCTTTGACAATAACTTCGTTCTTCCTATCCTCATCATCTTGTTGCATTTTTAAAGCCTTGCTTAGTAACAAGCTCTGTAAAAACAAACTCAAAATTAGAATACTTAAGCTAATACGAACATATTAGTGGTAACGTGGAAAAAGTTCTTACTTTGAAGTTAGAATAAAATAGGCTGCCTGGGATATGTTGACGCATGTAGCAGCTGATGTCCTTTTCAAGCTTCGAGAATCTAACACTCTTAGACAGGGTACTTATAATTTTAGCGCCAGCACGGTCGCGGATGCATCCCACGACTTCTTTGTCGACCCCGCCAAAGAGCATTGACCCTGGCTGGTAGCCACAGGAGATCGCAAATTCTTTCAGCTCCAATATGTCCTCTTCAGGGAGTTGTTGGCCGCCGAAGTGCCATAGGTCGAAATTCGCTCCTTCTAAAGAGGTTTCGTCAATCTTCTTTCCCTTGTCTGAAAATACTGTGGCCACCTCCTTCTCTGCATCCACATATGATATAAGTCTATCAATTTCAGACAGAGTGGTTGTGACCTTTTCATCTTCGGCTGCTGTCACACCCGGTTTTAGAAGGCAAACCGAATGCGAACCATGTACGTGCCAGGATCAACAATTCACGTACACAGCAGTTACATAACATGGACATCATCACACAGTGCTCAAATAGTATTAAAAAGGGAAATAATAGTCGATTACATCATATGTCCGAGACATCCACATAGTCTTTACAATAAATCAAAGTGCGAAAACGAAACGTAGATAAAAGCGGCCTTCACATGCAGCCGACTGGGGGTTGCCGCTAACCCACACCTAGAACTCATCGTAATCGTGGAACTCTCCTTCCACGGCTTCATCTTCTCCTGAGCAGTGGTTGCAATGCGCACAACCTGGGGGGGGTTTGGTGTGTAGAGCAAGGGTGAGTACACGTCAACATACTCAGCAAGTGTCCTGTTTGGCTGTAGTGGACTAGCTTTATGTGGGGTTAAGTCAAGCAGTTGCTTTTAGTTGGTCAGGTTATTATTACTAGTAGAGAAAGCCAAGTTTTAGAATTAACCCACGTTATTAACCCAATCATACTCTTTCCAAACGGAAAGAATACAACTTACCATTACCATAGTCAATACCAGAAACCATCGATCTCATTGCCACCTACAAATCCGAACATCTCTGATCAAGTTCCACTAATCACTGGAGCTCCCTTGGCCGCTCATAACCGCGAGAACGGCTGATATATCATTTTTTTCATACACTCTGCAGAGATTGTGCACTTTACCCACAAGCCGTGATTCCCTTTCTGCCCGGAGAGAGCTACTCTCCATTGACCACTACCTAGGTGGTCCAGTAGGGCATCACTACGTAGCCTTTACAAAGATTCCCCGAGGCTGTAGCCACCCGTTAGGTTTCCTAAATGTACCGCACTCCTCCCCAAGGGACAAATCAACCTTGGTAGAGCGAGCCGCATACACCAAGCCCCATTGACGGCACGACAGCGAAGCGAACTACACCCCGGTTCCTCTAATTATTCAGCTAAGGGCGTCCCACTCCACCCTCATTGTTGAACTGTTTTCCCGGGCGGTCATCCAACGAACAGGTCCTTACGGAGAGGCACTCGAGAAACCGCTCGAGCCCCCATGAAGGTCACAAGTATAACATCATAATAAAGGAGGGGAAAATAGCGTATCATTGATAATTCTCATCATGTTCATTGATTAGAGTTGAGCAATAGCATAAGACTAAGTAATAATAATCAGACCCAAATAGGTAAACAAGGACATAGACAACAAAAGCTAGTCAATCCTTAGGTATAAATATGTAATGCGGGAGGTGAATTAAAGTATGTATAGGACAGAGATAGGTCAAGGGACACTTGCCTCCACCAACCGACTACTGCTCAGGGGCTTCTCCTGCGAGTTCTTCGGGCTCTCCGACCAGATCGTTCTCTATGCGAGCACAAACATACATACATCCACATATTTAATTCAAAAGAACAGTACACCATACAATAGAATGCAGTAAGTAAACAGACGTTCCACGCAGGCTCGCAATTACGGTTAAGAGAGAAAGAGGAACAGACAGTCGAAAAACGATCACGTTACATTATTATGAATTAAACCACTCGCTCAATAGAAGGGAATTAATTTGGACACTACGTTTGGCATAAAGTAAGTCAAGTTCCACATTTAATCATTATAAACAATTGAAGATGAATGAAAGGGAGTGGCCGCACGTCGAGACGTACGACACGACATTTAGATTGCATTAAGAAGTAAATGACTCGCTGCGCGACAAAGCACACAACGAGACACTTGCACTAATTATAAAGAGACGTTAAGCATCGCGCGACGAAGCGCACAACACAACACTTTAATAAATATAAACTAAAAGAATCGTCGCGCGACGCAGCACGCTAACTAACGGAGTTTGAAATCAACTACAAACCAGAAATAATCACCGCGCGCGTGGGTTTACGCACGCGGGAACGCGTTAGGGGGTAAACGAGGCCACGCGAGTCACGCCGGGGGCTGGGACGCCGCGCGCAGGGGGCTACGCACCGGGGGCAGGGGCCGCGCCGGGGGCAAGGGCGGGCGGACCGCGCTGGGGCCGGGGGCGCCGCCGTAGGGAGGGGGCAGGGGCGGGCGCCGCCGCGGGGCCGAGACGGGGGGGGCCACCGCGCACGGGGCCGGGGCGGGGGGCGCGAGCGCCGCCGCGCTGAGGGAGGGGCAGGGGGCGGGCGCCGCCACGGGCAGGGGCACGCGCGCAGGGGAGAGAGAGGGGGGGCACCGCCGGGAAGAGAAGGGGAGGGAGAGGGAGAGAGATGAGAAGGGAAGGGGAGGGGAGGGGAGCTCACCTCGGGGTCCAAATTCCGGTGATCGCCGTCTCCAATCCCTAGGGCACCACGGGGAGAGAGAGGTGGAAGAGGGAGAGGGAGGTTGTTGCACGGGAAATCCAAATGAGAGAGGGAGGAGAGGAGGGGGCGCATGGGGGGTGTGGGCGCCAGGGGCGCGCAGGGCCGGGCCGGGCCGGGCCAGGCTGGGCTGGGCTGGGTTGGGGCCGAGCCACTTCGCGGATCGAAACCCACGACACGCACGACCATTAAACAGAATTAAATCGAGAACCGAAATCCAAAACAGAACGAGACGAACACGCAACATCAGACAAAGAAATGTGCTTTGGCATGATGCAACACCCATGACACTTAGGTTTTGTTCATACACGACACGGACACCTGTCACTATACTGGTTTGAAATTGGGAGGAAGGAGCGAAACAGAGAGAGAAAAGAGAGTAACACACGAATTTGGTGAGAGAAAAGAATAAAAAATTCTACCCCCAAATTCAGGGCGTTACAAACCTATCCCCCTTAAAAGAATCTCGCCCTCGAGATTCAGGGTTGGCTAGCAAAGAGCTCAGGGTATTTAGCCATCAGATCTTCTTCATGCTCCTAGGTTGCTTCTTTCTCTGAATGATGATTCCATCTGACTTTGCACATTCTAATGGTCTTCCTTCGGGTGACTCTGTATGTGGTCTCAAGGATTTGTGTTGGCTTCTCAACGTAGGTCAAGTCCTCCTGGACTTCGAGACCTTCAACTGGCAACTGCTCCTCTGGCACACGCAAGCACTTCTTCAATTGAGACACATGAAAGACATCATGCACAACAGACAAATTTTCTGGTAGGCTGAGCTGATAGGCCACTTCTCCATGCCTTACAAGAATCTGGTACGGACCGATGTAGCGGGGTGCTAGCTTGCCTTTGACTCCAAACCTTCTGACTCCTCTGATCGGTGACACCTTCAGATAGACAAAGTCTCCAACTTTGAAACTCAGCTCTCTTCTTCTTGTGTCTACATAACTTTGCTGCCTTGATTGCGCTATCTTCAGGTTCTCTCAAACCATCTTGATGTTCTCCTCAGCTTCAAGCAGAATGTCTGGCCCAAACACCTGCTTTTCTCCACGCTGATCCCATTGCAACAGAGTTCTGCAACTCCTTCCATAGAGCGCCTGGAATGGTGACATCTTCAAACTGGCCTGGTAACTGTTGTTATAGGAGAACTCTGCATAAGGAAATCGCTTGTCCCATCCGGACTGATCTTGCAACGCACAGGCTCTCAACATGTCTTCAAGGATTTGATTGGTCCTTTCGGTCTGAACATCCGTCTGCGAATGATAAGCTGAACTGAAATTCAGATGTGTGCCCAAGGCTTCATGCAACTGCTGCCAGAAATGAGAGGTGAACTGCGTTCCTCTGTCTGACACTATTTTCTTTGGCACACCATGAAGACAAACGATCCGAGACATGTACAATTCTGCCAATACTGCACTGCTGTAGTTGGTCATGACAGGTATGAAGTGGGCTGACTTGGTTAAGCGGTCCACCAGTACCGATTTCAACTATGAAATCCATACCGATTTCATCCCATTTCCACTGAGGAATTTGCAATGGTTGCAACAATCCAGCTGGTCTCTGGTGCTCTGCCTTGATCCACCAACAACTATCACACATAGCCACATGCTCTGCGATTTCCCTCTTCATTCCGTACCACCAGAAATTGTTTTTCAGATCCTGATACGTCTTCTCACTACCAGGGTGAATCGAATAAGCTATCTCATGAGCTTCCTTGAGGATCAATTCTCGAATGGATTGGACATTAGGAACGCACAAGCGGTCCTTGAACCATATCACACCTTCTGCATCTTCCCGAAAATCTTTGCCTCTGCCATCTAGAATTAGTCGCCGGATCTCACTGATCTTCTCATCATTCTTTTGTGCTTCTTTGATTTCTCGCTCCAGGGTAGGTTCCAACTCAATTGTGACTGCTCACGTGTTGTTCAGAAATCCAAGACCCAACCTGTCAAACTCTTTGGCCAATTCATAAGGCATCGGACGGGCGACCATCAGATTGACCTGACTCTTCCTGCTCAAAGCATCTGCCACCACGTTCGCTTTGCCTGGATGGTTGTCACACCCGGTTTTAGAAGGCAAACCGAATGCGAACCATGTACATGCCAGGATCAGCAATTCACGTACACAACAGTTACATAACGTGGACATCATCACACAGTGCTCAAATAGTATTAAAAAAGGAAATAATAGTCGATTACATCATATGTCTGAGACATCCACATAGTCTTTACAATAAATCAAAGTGCGAAAATGAAACGTAGATACACACGGCCTACACAGGCAGCCGACTGGGGGTTGCCGCTAACCCACGCCTAGAACTCGTCGTAGTCTTGGAACTCCTGGAAGTCTCCTTCCACGGCTTCATCTTCTCCTGAGCAGTGGTTGCAATGCGGACAACCTGGGGAAGGGGGGATTTGGTGTGTAGAGCAAGGGTGAGTACACATCAACATACTCAACAAGTGTCCTGTTTGGCTGTAGTGGACTGGCTTTATGTGGGGGTAAGTCAAGCAGTTGCTTTTAGTTGGTCAGATTATTATTTACTAGTAGAAAGCCAGGTTTTAACATCAACCCAAGTTATTAGCCCGATGTACCCTTTCCAAACGGAAAGAATACCACTTACCAGCACCATAGTCATAACTAGAACCATCAATCTCATTGCCACCTGTAAACAAAAATGTCTCTGATCAAGTACCACTAATCACTAGAGCTCCCTTGGCCGCTCATAACCGTGAGCACGACTGGTATATCAGTTTTCATAACACTCTGCAGAGGTTGTGCACTTTACCCACAAGCCATGATTCCCTTTCTGCCCGGAGAGAGCTACTCCCCATTGACCACTTCCTAGGTGGTCTAGCAGGGCACCACTACGTAGCCTTTACAAAGATTCCCCGAGGCTGTAGCCGCCCGTTAGGTTTCCTAAATGTACTGCACTCCTCCCCAAGGGACAAATCAACCTTGGCAGAGCGAGCCGCATACACTGAGCCCCATTGATGGCACGACGGCTAAGCGAACTATACCCTGGTTCCTCTAATTACTCAGCTAAGGGCGTCCCACTCCACCCTCATGGTTGCACTGTTTTCCCGGGCGGTCATCCAACGAACAGGTCCTTATGGAGTGGCACTCGAGAAACCGCTCGAGCCCCCTTGAAGGTCACAAGTATAACATCATAATAAAAGAGGGGAAAACAGCGTATCATAAATAATTCTCATCATGTTCATTGATTAATGTTAAGCAATAGCATAAAGCTAACCAACAATAATCCAACCCAAATAGGTAAACAAGGACGTGGATAACAAAACTAGTAAATCCTTAGGTATAAATGTGTAATGCGGGAGGTGAATTAAAGAATGAATAGGACAGAGATAGGTCAAGGGACACTTGCCTCCACCAACCGACAGCTGCTCAGGGACTTCTCGTGTGAGTTCTTCGGGCTTCTTAACTGGATCGTTCTCTATACGGTTGCAAACATACATACATCCATCCATTGAAATTAGAAAACCAACAGTACACCATACAAGAGAACAAGTAGATTAAACATGCATAGAATATGACATGCGATATTGCATTTTCCAGGGTTAGAAAGAGACGGGGGAGGGTTTCGCGGGGTTAAAGCTTACGCGAAACGCATCACGGGTAGATGCATAACTAAACGCTACGTGATTTAGTTCTACTTAGCTCCAATAGTAAGGATTAGCTACATGCACTAATGAAACGTGACCACTTTTAGTAGATTAACGTTAAATGAGATAGACAATTAGCCATACAAATTAACTAACGCAACAAATTTCTAAATTGAGACTCCTATCTTATTAACATGAACAATGTGATTAGCACGCATAAAATATATAAAAGGGGGGGGGGGTAGACGGGCACGACGGGCCGTGCCAAGGCACTGCGTACTACGCGAGCACGCGCGCAAGGCCGCACGCACACGCCGTGAACTAGCCGTGCGCATGTCGGGGCCACGCGCTGGCCGAGCTCAAGGCCGCGCGCCATAGGCACGCTGGGCCGAGCTTGAGGCCACGCCGGGGCCGGGACAAGGGCGGTCGGGGCCAAGACGGCGCAGCCGGGGGCCGGCGGGGTTGGGGGCGGCGCGGACGGGGCGGCGCGGCTGGGTCGGGGCGACGCCGGGGCGGCCGGGCGCGGGGCGGGGGCGGCTCGCCGGGGACGGGGCGGGTGCGGGCGCGGCCGAGCCTGGCCGAGGCGGGGCGGGGCTCGCCGGGGCGGCGCGGCCGGACCGGGGCGGGCGCAAGCCGGTGGCGGGGCGGCTCGCCGGGGCGGCCGGGCGCGGGGTGGGCGCGGGGCGCCATGGCCGGGGATGGGGCGGCCGGGGGTGGGGGCGGCTGAGCCGGGGCAGGTTAGGGAGGGGGCTTACCGCACAGGGGAGGGCGGCGCTGCGGCGGCGGCGCAGGGAGAGGGCGGCGGCGGCGGTTAGGGTAGGGGAGAGGGAGAGAGGGAATTTGGGGGGGAAGGGGGAGGGGAGGGGCGACTGGGCCGCTTTGGGCCCACAAGGGGCGCGCGCGGGGGGCAGCTGTGCCGGCCGGGGCGACCCACGACGGGGGAGGGAAAGGGGAGGGGGGCGCGGCTAGGCCGGCCGGCTGGGTCGGGCGCGAGGAGGAGGGGGCGGGTGGGCCAAAAATGGGAGGGGAGGGGGATGGAGAGAAAAAAGGTTTTTTTCTTTTTTTCTAAAATCTACTTTTCTCTAGATGAATGCATTCACATTTTCAAGCAATCAAAAAGTATGCATGGTTCGGCATGGTGCATCACACAAAATAAAGTATTTTAGGGTTTTGCTTTACATGGGATCTCAAGCTGAATCCCGCTATAACTTTGGAAAAGATCGAGGTTTAGCGAGGAGAAAAGGGAAAAGGAAGGGGTAACGCCTGAATTTGGTGAAGGAAAAGAAGAAAAAATTTCTACCCCCAAATTCAGGGCGTTACAAACCTATCCCCCTTAAAAGAATCTCGCCCTCGAGATTCAGGGTTGGCTAGCAAAGAGCTCAAGGTATTTGGCCATCAGATCATCTTCGCGCTCCCAGGTTGCTTCTTCCTCAGAGTGATGATTCCATCTGACTTTGCACATTCTGATGGTCTTCCTTCGGGTGACTCTGTCTGCGGTCTCAAGGATCTGCGTTGGCTTCTCAATGTATGTCAGGTCCTCCTGGACGTCAAGACCTTCAATTGGCAACTGCTCCTTTGGCACACGCAAGCACTTCTTCAATTGAGACACATGAAAGACATCATGCACAGCAGACAAATTTTCTGGTAGGCTGGGCTGATAGGCCACTTCTCCATGCTTTGCGAGAATTTGATACGGACCAATGAAGCGGGGTGCTAGCTTGCCTTTGGCTCCGAACCTTCTGACTCCTCTGATCGGTGACACTTTCAGATAGACGAAGTCTCCGACTTCGAAACTCAGCTCTCTTCTTCTTGTGTCTGCATAGCTTCGCTGCCTTGATTGCGCTATCTTCAGATTCTCTCGAACCATCTTGATGTTCTCTTCGGCTTCAAGCAAAATGTCTGGCCCGAACACTTGCTTTTCTCCAGGCTGATCCATTGCAACGGAGTTCTACAACTCCTTCCATAAAGGAGAACTCTGCATAAGGCAACTTCTTGTCCCATCCGGACTGATCTTGCAACGCACAGGCTCTTAACATGTCTTCGAGGATTTTATTGGTCCTTTCAGTCTGACCATCTATCTGCGGATGATAAGCTGAACTGAAATTCAGATGTGTGCCCAAGGCTTCATGCAACTGCTGCCAGAAATGAGAGGTAAATTGCATTCCTCTATCTGACACTATCTTCTTTGGCACACCATGAAGACAAATGATCCGAGACATGTACAATTCTGCCAATACTGCACTGCTGTAGTTGGTCTTGACAGGTATGAAGTGGGCTGACTTGGTTAAGCGGTCCACCACTACATAGATAGAATCGTAGCCGGCTCGAGTGCGAGGCAATCCTACTATGAAATCCATGCCGATTTCATCCCATTTCCACTGAGGGATTTGCAATGGTTGCAACAATCCAGCTGGTCTCTGATGCTCTGCCTTGATCCGTCGACAACTATCACACATAGCCACATGCTCTGCGATTTCCCTCTTCATTCCGTACCACCAGACTTTCTTCTTCAGATCTTGATTCATCTTCTCACTGCCAGGGTGAATCGAATAGGCTGTCTCATGAGCTTCCTTGAGAATCAATTCTCGAATAGGTTGGACATTGGGAACACACAAGCGGTCTTTGAACCATATCACACCTTCTGCATCTTCCCGAAAATCTTTGCCTTTGCCTTCTAGAATTAGTCGCCGAATCTCACTGATCTTCTCATCATTCTTCTGTGCTTCTTTGATTTCCCGCTCCAGGGTAGGTTCCATCTCAATTGTGACTCCTCGCGAATTATTCAGGAATCCGAGACTCAACCTGTCAAACTCTTTGGTCAACTCATAAGGCATCAGCCGAGCGACCATCAGATTGACTTGACTCTTCCTGCTCAAAGCATCTGCCACTACGTTCGCTTTGCCTGGATGGTATTGGATCTCCAACTCGTAGTCTTTGATCAACTATAACCATCTTCTTTGCCTCATATTCAGCTCTGACTAAGTGAATATGTACTTCAGACTCTTGTGATCTGTGTAAACATCACATTTCTGTCCATATAGATAGTGCCTCCATGTCTTCAGTGCGTGAACCACTGCTGCCAACTCTAGATCATGGATTGGGTAATTCTTCTCATGAACCTTCAGCTATCCGGATGAGTAAGCCACAACTCTACCCACTTGCATCAACACACATCCCAAACCAGTGTAACAAGCATCGCAATACACCGAGAAGGGCTTATGCACATCAGGCAAGACTAAGACGGGCGCTGTAGTCAACTTCTCGTTCAGCGCTTCAAAGGCCTCTTGACATTTCTGGGTCGAGTCGAACTCAACCTTGTTGCCTAGCAACGCTGTCATTGGTTTCGCAATCTTCGAGAACCCTTCAATGAATCGCCGATAATATCCAGCCATTTCAATGAAGCTCTTGATTCCTCGAGCATCTGTTGGCGCCTTCCAGTTTAGAATGTCTGCTACTTTCTTCGGATCCACAGCCAATCCTTCTTTGTTGATTATATGACCCAAGAACAGGACTTCACTGATCCAGAACTCACACTTGCTCAACTTTGCATACAACTGGTGCTCTCGCAATCTCTGTAATACCATCCTCAAATGATCTGCATGCTCTTCTTCGCTTTGAGAATAAATTAGAATGTCATCAATGAATACCACCACAAAATTATCAAGGCAATCCATGAATACACTGTTCATCAGATTCATAAAAAAGGCCGGTGCATTTGTTAGACCGAAAGACATCACAGTGAACTCATACAAACCATACTTGGTAATGAATGCCGTCTTCGGAATGTCTGAAGGTCGAATCCTAAGCTGATGATAACCTGAACTTAGATCTATTTTGGAGAACACACTGGCTTCTCTCAATTGGTCGAACAGATCTTCTATTCTGGGCAAAGGGTACTTGTTCTTAATTGTGACTTCATTCAGGGCCCGATAATCGATACACATCCTTTTGATGCCATCTTTCTTCTCCACGAATAGGACAGGGGCGGCCCAAGGCGAGGTGCTTGGCCGGATGTAACCTTTCTCTGACAACTCATCGATCTGCTTCTTAAGTTCAACTAGCTCTGGTCCTGATACTCTGTAAGCTCTCTTGAAGATAGGGGCGGTTCCAGGAAGAAGTTCTATGTCAAATTCAACTTTCCGCTCTGGTGGCATACCTGGTAAGTCCTTTGGAAACACATCTGGAAACTCAGACACAACCTTGATACTCTCAGTTGGGTCTGCTTCACTGCTATCAACAACCATCTGATAGCAACTTCCTTTCTTCGACTCAGGCGAGACTAACTCGGTCACCACTTCCTCTCCTAGTGGGGACACCAATTTGATTGTCCTCTTATCACAACTGATAACTGCTTGATACCTATCTAGCCAATTCATCCCTAGGATGACATCTATTCCCTGAGTACCCATTACTATGAGATTAGCGGGAAACGCTATCCCCCTTATTTCCACACTTACATTCAAACAAATGCTATCGGCTCGAATTCTACCACCGGCTGAGTCAATTTGAATGGGGGTTGACATGGTAGTTATTGGAAGATTATGTGCTTCTACCCATGATGTAGTAATGAATGAATGTGTTGCTCCAGTATCAAATAACACTTCTACAATATGGGAGTCGACTGGGAACATACCTACTATCATGCCGGGGGTCTCTTGAACTGTTTCAGCCTCCAAGTGATTCAGTCTCCCATGATTATAACGCGGCTGAGAGCGGTTGCCTGCTCCAGGCTGAGACACATTCTGCTTTACTGGGGCATTGGTGCCTGACTGCTGCTGGGCTGCCTTTTTTGGACATTGCATCACCCAATGGCCTTGCTCTCCACAGTGGAAACATGCCCTGTTTCCAACCTGAGCTGGTGCTACCTGACTGTTCTGTTGGTTCGCTGGGGCAGGAAGACGAGGTGCCTGCTGATTCTGCCTCTGAAACTGACCTCCTCCTGACTGATTGTTCTGACGATTCTGATACTGGTGCTGAGGATACTGCCTTTGGAACTGCTGATGCTGCTGAGGTGGACGCTGGTTCTGCCTGAACTGCTGAGGTTGATTGCCTGAGAAACGAGGACGACTGCTGCTTCCAGGCTGGGGTCCACTGATCTTGCGCTTACGATCCTCCATCTCCTTACGCTTCCTCTCTGTCATGATTGCTCTGTCGATCAGGTGCTGGAATGTCGGGAAAGTATGATTCATCAATTGGTACTGCAGAGGGTCAACCAAGCCTCTCAGGAAACGATACTGTCTCTTGGCGTCGGTGTTGACATCTTCAGGTGCATAGCGGGACAACTGTAGAAACTTGTACCGGTACTCACTGACCGACGACGACCCTTGCTTAAGAGCCAGGAACTCCTCCTTCTTCACTGTCATCAGACCTGCAGGCACATGGTACTGACGAAAGCTACCCCTGAATTCTTCCCAGGTGATGGTGTCGGGGTGGGCATGGGTGGCGAGATAAGACTCCCACCATGACTGAGCTGCTCCTCTCAATAGACGGGGACCATACAGGACTTTCTCCCTATCATCACACTGAGCGGTATGCAACTCCCGTTCCACAGTGCACAGTGAGTCTTCAGCGTCCACGGGGTCAGAAGAGTGAGCGAATGTTGGGGGATGACCTCTCATGAATTCAGCACGCTTGTCCCTGGGCATCTGAGGCTGAGGTGGTGGTTGCTGCTGCTGCTGAATGGCGGCCAGAGTCTGACCAATGGCTTGAACTGCCTGAGTCTGCATCAGAAACATCTGCTCGATGGACATCGGGGGCGGGGGCGGTAGATGCTGCTGCTAGGGCACCTCATCTTGCAGAGCTGCCTGCTCCGGCTGAGCGCGCCTTCCTCCTCTGCTCCTATTTTCTGACATCTGCAGGATGCAACCACACATCAAAACTGATCTTGCAAACCTTGCTGCATAAGAAAAGAGTATAGAATTCTCCACCACACTGAACAGATGAGCATCTTCACTGGTCTCCCACACAGACCAACACAGCTTCTCAGATAAAGAGGAAAGTGGAATAAAAGGCTTCCCAACTAAATAACTAACTACATTAACATAACAGGTAAACCAAAATGCAGGGGATACCCACACTCTGGTGATAGTCATTACAAAGATCCAAACCACACATAGTTCATCATGACAAACATAAATGCACAGGATATAGCAAACTACCATGTCTAACTAAGACTAACTAAAAACGAGACTAACGCTAAGACTGTAGCTTCTATGTATATATCTTCGTATTAATTACAAGATCCGACTCTGACGGTCTATGGTTCTAAATTTATCTTGGTCTTGGAGTCGGGATTGCCATAAGGCTGGTGTCCACGCCGAGGTGAGCGGTACGGGTGCTGAGTCCCGACGGGAGCGGGGGAACCATCGTCCAGGTGACGACGCTCCGCGCGCTCAGCCCGTAGCAGGGCAATCTCAGCACGAGCCCTACTCAACTCGTCCAGTGCATGGTCCAGCTCCGTGTTTAGCACGGCGGCTAGGTTGACTGTGCTGCTCAACCTAGGATTGTCCTCACCAACAGGTGAGACAATCACGCCTCCTGTGCTGCCAGATGGACGGCGGGGGTAATACTTCAGGTTGAGACCGTCAGCTACCCCACCGAGCACTGAGCAGTAGTGCGAAAGCGCACGCCATGCAGCATCTTGCATGGCTGCTTCAGCTGAGTCCCGCTCAGAGATGGAATAGTGCTCTGAGCAGGCCTCCGCGCCCTGGAGACTGTTCTCCGGACGGCGCACCAAGCAGGTCGCCTCCCAGCGGTCCGGGTAGACCCCGCGACTATGCTGGTAGACCACACAGTGATACTCAATAGACCAAGTACGCCGGTTAAGTGCCCGGCGTAGCAGGGCGTCGAGCGCATCGTGGAAGTGACACCCGCGAGCAGTGTCGCGAGTGATGGGTCGAGCAACCCATCCTTCCAGCTCCTGGTCAGCAGGGAAGTCGGTGTCGTGGCTCAAGCTATCGTCGCCACCTCCGTCGTCTGGGTCTCCTCCAATAGCTACTCCAGGGGCTGGGGCGCCCAGCGGTGGTGCAGGGGGTGCCCCCAGAGGAAGCACGGGGGAGCAGCTCCTCACAGACTCTATCTCCTGCTGGAGCGAGAAGGAAGAGCCCTGCTGCTCCTGCTCCTGTTGTCGACGCTCCTGCTCCTCATGTAGACGGTGGTGCAGCCTCTCCAAGTGGCTGGACTGTCCGGCCACGGGACGAAGAAGCAGACGTTCAGCAAGGCAGGAGGGTAAGAAGGGGATGACAGACTTTCGTGCAGTGTGTCTAAGACGAGCCATCTACAAAAGACACCGCAAGCAAAAGAGTGAGAACAGAATTAATATGACCAGCAAGTAATGAATCATAAATAAATGAAGGATTAGAATAAAACACAATTTTTAGCAAGGTATGATATATAGTAGAACATAGGTTTGGTCGATATGACCAACTTTTGAAGGGATACCAAAGTCAAGGCAAGGACATAGGTCTCTAATCCTTAGAACGACCATTCTACTCTAGGTTAGCGGTCCTACAGTCAGCTCGGCTTTGATACCACCTATGTCACACCCGGTTTTAGAAGGCAAACCGAATGCGAACCATGTACGTGCCAGGATCAACAATTCACGTACACAGCAGTTACATAACATGGACATCATCACACAGTGCTCAAATAGAATTAAAAAAGGAAATAATAGTCGATTACATCATATGTCTGAGACATCCACATAGTCTTCACAATAAATCAAAGTGCGAAAACAAAACGTAGATACACACGGCCTACACAGGCAGCCGACTGGGGGTTGCCGCTAACCCACGCCTAGAACTCGTCGTAGTCTTGGAACTCCTAGAAGTCTCCTTCCACGGCTTCATCTTCTCCTGAGCAGTGGTTGCAATGCGGACAACCTGGGGAAGGGGGATTTGGTGTGTAGAGCAAGGGTGAGTACACATCAACAAACTCAACAAGTGTCCTGTTTGGATGTAGTGGACTGGCTTTATGTGGGGGTAAGTCAAGCAATTGCTTTTAGTTGGTCAGATTATTATTTACTAGTAGAAAGCCAGGTTTTAACATCAACCCAAGTTATTAGCTCGATGTACCCTTTCCAAATGGAAAGAATACCACTTACCAGCACCATAGTCATAACTAGAACCATCAATCTCATTGCCACCTGTAAACAAAAATGTCTCTGATCAAGTACCACTAATCACTGGAGCTCCCTTGGCCGCTCATAACCGCGAGCACGGCTGATATATCAGTTTTCATAACACTCTGCAGAGGTTGTGCACTTTACCCACAAGCCGTGATTCCCTTTCTGCCCGGAGAGAGCTACTCCCCATTGACCACTTCCTAGGTGGTCCAGCAGGGCACCACTACGTAGCCTTTACAAAGATTCCCCGAGGCTGTAGCCGCCCGTTAGGTTTCCTAAATGTACCGCACTCCTCCCCAAGGGACAAATCAACCTTGGCAGAGCGAGCCGCATACACCGAGCCCCATTGACGGCACGATGGCTAAGCGAACTACACCCCGGTTCCTCTAATTACTCAGCTAAGGGTGTCCCACTCCACCCTCATGGTTGCACTGTTTTCCCGGGCGGTCATCCAACGAACAGGTCCTTACAGAGAGGCACTCGAGAAACCGCTCGAGCCCCCTTGAAGGTCACAAGTATAACATCATAATAAAAGAGGGGAAATCAGCGTATCATAAATAATTCTCATCATGTTCATTGATTAATGTTAAGCAATAGCATAAAGCTAACCAACAATAATCCAACCCAAATAGGTAAACAAGGACATGGATAACAAAACTAGTAAAAACCTTATGTATAAATGTGTAATGCGGGAGGTGAATTAAAGAATGAATAGGACAAAGATAGGTCAAGGGACACTTGCCTCCACCAACCGACTGCTGCTCAGGGACTTCTCCTGCGAGTTATTCGGGCTTCTCAACCGGATCGTTCTCTATACGGTTGCAAACATACATACATCCATCCATTGAAACTAGGAAACCAACAGTACACCATACAAGAGAACAAGTAGATTAAACATGAATAGAATATGACATGCGATATTGCATTTTCCAGGGTTAGAAAGAGACGGGGGAGGGTTTCGCGGGGTTAAAGCTTACGCGAAACGCATCACGGGTAGATGCATAACTAAACGCTACGTGATTTAGTTCTACTTAGCTCCAATAGTAAGGATTAGCTACATGCACTAATGGAAACGTGACCACTTTTAGTAGATTAACGTTAAATGAGATAGACAATTAGCTATACAAATTAACTAACGCAACAAATTTCTAAATTGAGACTCCTATCTTATTAACATGAACAATGTGATTAGCACGCATAAAATATATTAAAAACGGGGGGGGGGGTAGACGGGCACGACGGGCCGTGCCAAGGCACTGCGCACTACGCAAGCACGCGCGCAAGGCCGCACGCACACGCCGCGAACTAGCCATGCGCACGTCCGGGCCACGCGCTGGCCGAGCTCAAGGCCGCGTGCCATAGGCACGCTGAGCCGAGCTCGAGGCCGCGCAGGGGCCAGGACGAGGGCGGTCGGGGCCGAGACGGCGTGGGGCCGAGGCGGTGCAGCCGGGGGCCGGCGGGGTTGGGGGCGGCGCGGACGAGGCGGCGCGGCCGGGCCGGGGCGACACCGGGGCGGCCGGGCGCGGGGCAGGGGCGGCTCGCTGGGGACGGGGCGGGCGCGAGCGCGGCCGAGCCGGGCCGAAGCGGGGCGGGGCTCGCCAGGGCTGGTGCGGGCGTGGGGCGGGGGCGACTCGCCGGGGACGGGGAGGGGCTCGCCGGGGCGGCGGCGGGCGTGGCCGGACCGGGGCGGGCGCGGGGCGGTGGCGGGGCGGCTCGACGGGGCGGCCGGGTGCGGGGCGGGCGCGGAGCGCCATGGCCGGGGACGGGGCGGCCGGGGGCGGGGGCGGCTGAGCCAGGGCGGGGAGGGAGGGGGCTTACCGCACGGGGGAGGGCGGCGCGGCGGCGGCGGCGCAGGGAGAGGGCGGCGGCGGCGGTTAGGGTAGGGGAGAGGGAGAGAGGGAATTTGGGGGGAAAGGGGAGGGGAGGGGCGGCTGGGCCGCTTTGGGCCCACAGGGGGCGCGCACGGGGGGCGGCTGGGCCGGCCGGGGCGGCCCACGGCGGGGAGGGAAAGGGGAGGGGGGCGCGGCTGGGCCGGCCGGTTGGGCCGGGCGCGAGGAGGAGGGGGCGGCTTGTCCAAAAATGGGAGGGGAGGGGGAAGGAGAGAAAAAAGTTTTTTTCTTTTTTTCTAAAATCTACTTTTCTCTAGATGAATGCATTCACATTTTCAAGCAATCAAAAAGTATGCATGGTTCGACATGGTGCATCACACAAAATAAAGTATTTTAGGGTTTTGCTTTACATGGGATCTCAAGCCGAATCCCGCTATAACTTTGGAAAAGATCGAGGTTTAGCAAGGAGAAAAGGGAAAAGGAAAGGGTAACGCTTGAATTTGGTGAAGGAAAAGAAGAAAAAATTTCTACCCCCAAATTCAGGGCGTTACAATGGTAATGAATCTCCAACTCATAGTCTTTGATCAGCTCTAACCATCTTCTTTGCCTCATATTCAGCTCTGACTGCGTGAATATGTACTTCAGACTCTTGTGGTCCGTGTAAACATCACATTTCTGTCCATACAGATAGTGCCTCCATGTCTTCAGTGCGTGAACCACTGCTGCCAACTCTAGGTCATGGATTGGATAATTCTGCTCATGAACCTTCAGCTGTCGGGACGAGTAAGCCACAACTCTTCCCTCTTGCATCAACACACATCCCAAACCAGTGTAACAAGCATCGCAATACACCGAGAAGGGCTTGTGCACATGAGGCAAGACTAAGACAGGCGCTGTAGTCAGCTTCTCTTTCAGCGCTTCAAAGGCCTCTTGACATTTCTGGGTCCACTTGAACTCAACCTTGTTGCCTAGCAACGCTGTCATTGGTTTCACAATCTTCGAAAACCCTTCAATGAATCGCTGATAATATCTGGCCATTCCAATGAAGCTCTTGATCCCTCGGGCATCTGTTGGCGCTTTCCAGTCCAGAATGTCTGCCACTTTCTTCGTATCCACGACCAATCCTTCTTTGTTGATTATATGACCCAAGAACAGGACTTCACTGATCCAGAACTCGCACTTGCTCAGCTTTGCATATAACCGGTGCTCTCACAATCTCTGCAATACCATCCTCAAATGATCCGCATGCTCTTCTTCGCTTTGAGAGTATATCAGAATATCATCAATAAATACCACCACAAACTTATCAAGATAGTCCATGAATACACTATTCATCAGATTCATAAAAAAGGCTAGTGCATTTGTTAGACCGAAAGACATCACTGTGAACTTATACAACACATACTTGGTAATGAATGCCGTCTTTGGAATGTCTGAAGGTCGCATCCGGAGCTGATGATAACCCGACCTCAGATCTATCTTGGAGAACACGCTGACTCCTCTCAACTGGTCGAACAGATCTTCTATTCTGGGCAAAGGATACTTGTTCTTGATTGTGACCTCATTAAGAGCTCGATAATCGATACACATCCTTATGGTGCCATCTTTCTTCTCCACAAATAGGACAGTGGATGTTGGGGGCCTTCGTCCTCCGAAGGTCCTCAAAAAACATGATTTGACAATGTTTTCCAAGTGGATTATGTGAATAGGTATCTTCGGACTCAGAATTATGAACATGAAGTACGGTCAGGACGAAGCCTGAACCAGACGAAGGGGGATTAAAATGGAGGACGGGCTGATTACCAAGCTCCACGAAGGATGGTGCACAGCCGAAGCTGTGCGCAGGGAAGCTTCGTCGCGATAGCAGAGAGGGGAACCGACTTAAAGATGAAAAGACTACTTGGGCCTTGACAGATTTCCATAAGTCATTGGCAAATGTAATGGACATGAATGTAATTTTACGTGGGCTGCGTCCCGCTTCAATAAATAGATGAACAGTACTCCCGTACTGTTCACGCTGATCTGGCATTTAGTTTTGCGTCATCCGTGTACTTTTGTCTTTCTGCAATCCGAAGGTACACTTGTAATTTGAAGTCATTTCTATTGATATACGATAATAAAATAGAAATGACATGGTAATAAAGTTTAAGTGTTTATATTACTTTTAATGTTGCTCATAAGTCCTTCGTCATAACTTATCACACTTACGAAGGTATATTATTTGGTGACCTTCGTCCGGAGTACATTATATCCTGAAGGGAAATAATGTTTCGAGGGACGAAGGACCTCATCATTTAACACTTTTTATGTTGCCTTGTTCTTAATCCGAAGCATTTGAGAACAAGTCCCCAACATTGGCGCCCACCTCCGGTGAACTCACTTCCACTTCGAGTTTTTCGAACACCTTCGGAAGCTATAGACCCTCGCTATGGTGCCGAAGAAAGCTTCAGCGACTGGGGCTGCAGCACTGCAACCGCTGGACCCCAACCAGGAGACCGTCTCCCTTCGGGAGGCCCGAAGCCAGAAGAGGAAGGCCGTCAGCCCGACGCTTCAAGAGGATGAACTAGACCAAGAGATCAGGGATATGGAGATGCTTCATCAACAGGTGCAGAGGAAAAAGGAAAAGATGGCCAGGCTAGCTGAGTTACAAAGGCAGATAGACGAAGCTTCTGAAGAAGTCCGTCATCTTACCCACGATGAGCAGAACCGAAGGCCTCAACAAAAAGACCTTCATCAGGAGGGCTTCTTCAACGAAGATGACTGGTATGACAATTTCCATCATGGAAATTTTGTTTTCGATGATGCTTCTCCTCTGTCCGCTGAGCTGCAGGCTACACCTTGGCCTCCGTCCTATAAGCCACCCCAGCTCCCCATGTTCGATGGCCATTCAGACCCGAAGCAGTTCTTGATGAGTTATGAAGCAACAGTGTCTTCATATGGTGGCAATGCTGCAGTCATGGCAAAGTCTTTCGTTATGGCCGTCAGGAGTGTTGCTCAGACCTGGTATTCCTCCCTTCGACCAGGAACGATCACTTCATGGCAGAAGCTGAAGGATATGTTGTTAACCAGTTTTCAAGGATTTCAGACGAAGCCGGTCACTGCTCAAGCCTTATTCCAGTGCACTCAGGATCATGAAGAATACCTTCAGGCATATGTCAGAAGGTTCTTGCGTTTGAGGGCGCAAGCACCAACGGTGCCCAATGAAATTGTCATCGAAGCCATGATCAAGGGGCTTCGACATAGACCTGCAGCTCAATACTTTGCTAGGAAGCCTCCTCAGACTCTGGAGAAGCTGCTCCAAAAGATGGACGAGTACATTCGTGCCGACAATGACTTTCGCCAAAGAAGGGAGGAGGCTTTCAGATTTTCTGAAATGACCAGGGGCTTCGGAGGAAGGTTTTATCCGAGGCATGTCAGGTCCATCCACAACTCCACTCAAAATGATGATAAGGGGAGTCAGCAGAACAGACCGCAGAGCTCCTCACAGGCTTCGGGGCAACAGCAAACTTTCTTCCGGCTACCAGCTCCAAGAGGCAGAGGCGCCAGGGGCTTCGGCGGAAGATTTGGAGATCAACCAAGGAGGGTATTTTGTTTATTCTGTGGTGAAAACAAGGGCCATACCACCAGGATGTGCCATGTTACCATCCAGAAACAAAAGGAGCTAGCAGAAGCTGCAGCGCAACAGGGCCAGCCGAAGCAGGTCATGCATACTGCTTCGTACCATCAGCCTTACATCCCGGAATACGTGGGCAACCACCTTGCAGTTTCCGTAGCTTCGGCGAGTTAACCTCAAGCTTCATGGCAACAGCCCCCGCCCCCACCTCCGCTGCAACAAGGCCAACAGCCAGAAGGGAGCCAATATGTTCCGCACCAAAGGGATCTCAGAGAGCAATCTGAAGCTCGCACAGTCAATAGTACTGTGCCAGAGTCGAAGCACATTTATTGACAAATATCCTACTTTGATAGCAGTCTTTTCCGTTTAGTTCTATTTTCTGTGTAATAAAGAACATTTCAGTTTTCATGTAATAGTTTCATGGTTGGTTATCAGGAAAACCTATCTTCTCCACAGGCTTAAGTTGCTGAAGCTTAAAAATTTGCGGTAACAAGGAGGACCCTCGAATTATTAAGAATCCTTCGAAGCAACAAAAAGTCGTTCTAAGGAACGCAGAGTAAGTTGCCGAAGTTACAAAAAGCCGTTCCAAAGGGAGCGCAGTGTAAGTTTTTTGCTCCAAAGACGTTCCTAAGGGAATGCAGAGCATACAGCGAAAAGTCAACGCTGATACCGCCTAAAGTAAAAGGCGAAGAAGCTCCAAAGACGTTCCTAAGGGAATGCAGAGCTTACAGCGAAAAGTCAACGCTGATACCGCCTAAGTAAAAGGCGAAGAAGCTCCAAAGACGTTCCTAAGGGAATGCAGAGCTTACAAATATATTTTGTGTGTATCTTCGGAACAAACGTCATTTGCATAACATAACATCATCACATCATTTTGCATAGCATAAGCATCATACATCATGTTGCATATGGCAAAAGAAGGGGACACAGTATCAACCTTCGAAAGGACGTTTTGAGAAAGTGAAAATTGTGTAAAGTCACGAGGGAATACAATGATAATCTTCGGAATACAGCTTCGGAGAATGTTTTCACAAAGCATGGACGTGCTTCATCAGAGTAATATCGAAATTGCACAGCTTCGGAGAATGTTTTCACGAAGCGTGGACGTGATTCATCAGAATAGTTTTAACGGAGAATGTCTTCTTCACGAAGCATGAAAAGAAGGGAAGGTGTTTTTTCGCCGAAGGCTCAAAAATGGTATGTATGTAGAATTTCATGCATCGTAAAGAATTGAATAATGAAAAGAGACTTGTATATTACATTCAAATGTACAAAATATTACATAGATCACACTTCAAATGTTTTTTCTAATAACACCTAGTCTTCTCTTAATACTACTTCGGCAGCCTCATTTAGAAGTTGTTCAACAACTTTATCCATGATAGCTTCAGCCATTTGTTTGATTTCGTCATCCTCTTTTGTGTGAGGGTCAACAGACGATCCAGCAGGTTCTGAGGGAAGAGAATATTTTTGCATTACTATTACAAATCGCGACCAAAGTTTGAAATAAAAATTACAACACAATAAGAACGACTAATTAATACCTATTTGCCCTTCGGCAACTTCTGTCACTTTCCTAGCATCATGGATGCCTTTTTCACTCCTTTGAATAATTTCTTGCGCCATTTCTCGGCCGCCGTTGTCCCAGACATCAGTAAAGAATTTGCCACCAACCATGCTTGCTTCGGCCGAGGGGTCTTTGATGTCTTCGGAGGATAAGGCAGCTACGGACTGAGCTAAAGATTTTACATGTTCACAACCTTTCTTCTCCAAGACAGTAGCAACTCCTCTGGCGCCCGAAAAAGCGCAGATGTCATTGCGGCTACTCAGGATTTCCTCGAAGGCCTCTGCTTCGTGATTGATCCATTCCAGTGGCCCTTCGGGATTGCCTCTTGAGAAATTCTCTTCACTGGAAAATGCGCCCACGCTGGCGAAGCTAGTTTTAATTTTCTTTACGCATTCCATGGATTTTTCGTAGCATTTTTCTTAGAAGACCGAAGCTCTTCCACGGTTGCTTCCAAATGACCAGCCCATTGGTCGCTACATTCCCGTCTTGTTTCTTCAAGTATGCGTTCTTCTTTCGCCCGGGCTAGTTGCTTCTGAAGATCTTTAATTTCACGTCTGTGAGCTTCGGCCTGAACCTTTGCAGCAGCTTCGTCCTTTTTTATCTTGTCTACTAATGTAAGCAGAATTTTATCTTTTTCTAGAGCTTCGTTTCTCAGTTTAATAACTTCTGAACGTAAATTGTTGAACGCAATTTCGTAGCTTTCATCTTCGGCACTCTTTTGTGCTCTTAATGCGTTGCTTAGGATTAAACCCTACACGAAAAGGAATCCATATAAGAATAAAAGAATGAATTACGTATTAAAAAAATTTTTCAAGCGTCTAAATTCCCATACCTTTAGGCTATTATACGCAAGGATGTCCGCGAGATCCTCCTTCGTCATAGCACATAATCCAGCTTCGAGCTTCGGGAACCCCATACTTCTAGCCATCTCTCGGCAGACAGATAGTTCTTTATTATCAGGAAGGCAGTACAGGAAGTCATCTTCATTTGTCCCATTAAACACTACTGCCCCCTTCGGATATTTTAGCTCTCTGGCATAGTAGTTGGCTTCGTAAGTCTCTTCTTCAGATAATTTCTTCCCCGAAGCATGTCGTACGATGTAATCGCATATGCTGGAAGGAGCTTCGGGGGCGGCAGTGTCAATTTCTTCAACCAAATTTGGTTCTGATATTTTTGTTTCCGAAGATTGTTCCTTGGTGGGCTCTGAAGGCCCAGCTTCAGCTTCAGGTTGTTGCTTCGAAGCTTCAGCAATTACAGCCTCGGTAGACACTTCAGCAACTTCAATAGTCTTCTTTGGAGTTGTGCTTGAAGACTTAATTGTCTCCAAAGCATCTAGCACGTTCACCATTCTTTTTCTTTTCGGGGTCACCGACGGGCCCTTTTGATTTTTTATTGTTTCGACATTTGCTGAAGGATTTAAGATTTCCGATATTTTTGGCTCTTCAATCTTCGGTTTCTCTGCTTTTTCTGCTGAAGGCGCTTCAGTCTTTTCTTCCATATTCGGCACTGGAGCTGGTTCTGTAGCTTCAGAGGCCAAAGAGACTTCACCAATAAATTCTGGCACTGTGGCCGGCTCAATAAAACGCGCTCGGTGAGTGAGCACCTTTATCTTTTTCCTTTGCGGCGCTGGCTCGCTAGTGGCACTCGTGGTAGCTTCTGTCACAGGAGAAGTGTTTTTTCTTTTGCGACCCGACACCGGATAGTGATAGTCAGGGTAGACAAACCCGACTGCGTCAAATACCCGGTTGAGCCTTTTCTTCTTTCGGCCTCCGAAGGCTGCTGATAACGCAGTGTTCTCGGCCTTCGAGTACACCCCAAGCAGTTCGTCACTTAATGTTTCAATGTTTTTCAACCAGTCGTCATCAGGTTCAACAAATTTATCCCCGTATTTGAATGTGTATTTCAGTCTGACCAGTCCGCCTTCGTCGGACTCTTTGATGGTCTCCTTCGGCATTTCCCACTTTCCTGCAAGTGGCCACACCCTGAAGGCAATATGTTCTTGAATCAAGTCCCTTGTCCCAATAAAGAGCAGACTACGCCGAAGGCTCTTTGGCATTCCTCGGCTGCTTCATCCATTTCAACCTTCGGCCTTCGAAGTCCGAAGCGTTGCCAGATGGGGCGCATAATGATACTCTTGACATCTTCTTGCGCTGTTAAGTCATTCTTTACATAGAACCATTCAGTCATCCAGGCTCCGGGCCACCTCTTCCGAAAGGTCGGCACAGGGCGGCTTGACCCGGAGCGGGCACCGAAGCTGTAACACCCAAAGTTGTTGTGATATTGTTCTTTCCCCCAGGGCTTCGTCTCATATAACAACTCATGAATATTGCAAAAGCTTTTAGCATTTGGTTCTAAACCTTGGCTTCTCGCAGCCCAGACAAACATCCCCATTCTTATGATAGCTTCGGGAGTAATTTGATGAAGGTAGACTTGAAATGTCTTCAGGACTTCAACAACAAAGTTGCTTAGGGGGAATCGAAGCCCAGCCTTGAGAAAGCTTCGGAAGATTACGACTTCATCTTCTTCGGGGGTGGGAGAAGTCTTTTCTCCAGCATCAACCCTCACAATAGATATATCTCGAAAATACCTCCCCCTCATATTATCAATATGATTCTGCTTAATAGTGGTTTTCCCGAAAACCGTGTGACTTGGCCGCCATGGTCGATCTTCGGACTCTTCCCCACCACTTTCTACATCATAACGGTCGCTGTCACCAGTATCTTCGGACAAACCTTCAAGAATCTCCTTGGTAATTTTCTCTGTATTGGTCTCCGCCATCGCTATAAGGAACCCCAAGTTCTTCTCTTCGTCGAGACTCAGCTTCGTCTCAGCAGGGATCTTCTTACCTTCAGACATCTTCGGAAACGCTAAAAAACTGTTTTCAAGGCCGAAGCTTCAAAATCAAAAAGATCAGCAAATCTTAGTGCACAAGAGCTAAAAATTTAGTGGGCCGAAGCAGATGGCAAGTGTGCGTACCAAATAAGTTTGCGGTATGATCTTATTTATACCCCCAGGGCGTTGAAAATTGAAAGACCCCGCTTGTCAGTGAAGGTTGCTATTCTAGCAAAGGGAAGGTGTTTTTTCGGACCTTCGGCTCAAGGCCTTCGTCCATATCGCAATCTGAATTTATCATTAACAAATTAATATTGCGAGGGGCTACTGTTGGGGGCCTTCGTCCTCCGAAGGTCCTCAAAAACATGATTTGACAATGTTTTCCAAGTGGATTATGTGAATAGGTATCTTCGGACTCAGAATTATGAACATGAAGTACGGTCAGGACGAAGCCTGAACCAGACGAAGGGGGATTAAAATGGAGGACGGGCTGATTACCAAGCTCCACGAAGGATGGTGCACAGCCGAAGCTGTGCGCAGGGAAGCTTCGTCGCGATAGCAGAGAGGGGAACCGACTTAAAGATGAAAAGACTACTTGGGCCTTGACAGATTTCCATAAGTCATTGGCAAATGTAATGGACATGAATGTAATTTTACGTGGGCTGCGTCCCGCGTCTATAAATAGATGAACAGTACTCCCGTACTGTTCACGCTGATCTGGCATTTACTTTTGCGTCATCCGTGTACTTTTGTCTTTCTGCAATCCGAAGGTACACTTGTAATTTGAAGTCATTTCTATTGATATATGATAATAAAATAGAAATGACATGGTAATAAAGTTTAAGTGTTTATATTACTTTTAATGTTGCTCATAAGTCCTTCGTCATAACTTATCACACTTACGAAGGTATATTATTTGGTGACCTTCGTCCGGAGTACATTATATCCTGAAGGGAAATAATGTTTCGAGGGACGAAGGACCTCATCATTTAACACTTTTTATGTTGCCTTGTTCTTAATCCGAAGCATTTGAGAACAAGTCCCCAACAGTGGCAGCCCAAGGCGAGGTGCTTGGCCGAATGTAACCTTTCTCTGACAACTCATCGATCTGCTTCTTAAGCTCAACTAACTCTAGCCCAGATATTCTGTAAGCTCTCTTAAAGATGGGGGCAGTTCCAGGAAGAAGCTCTATAGCAAATTCAACTTTCCGCTCTGGTGGCATACCTGGCAAGTCCTTTGGAAACACATCTGGAAACTCAGACACAACCTTGATACTCTCAATTGGGTCTGCTTCCCTGCTATCAACAGCCATCCGATAACAACTTCCTTTCTTTGGCTCAGGCGGGACTAACTCCGTCACCACTTCCTCTCCAAGTGGGGACCTCAACTTGATTGTCCTCTTATCACAACTGATAACTGCCTGATACTTATATAGCCAATTCAACCCTAGGATGACATCTATACCCTGAGTACCCATTACTATGAGATTAGCGGGAAACGCTATCCCCCTTATTTCCACACTTACATTCAAACAAATGCTATCGGCTCGAATTCTACCACCGGCTGAGTCAATTTGAATGGGGGTTGACATGGTAGTAATTGGAAGATTATGTGCTTCTACCCATGATGCAGTAATGAATGAATGCGTTGCTCCAGTATCAAATAACACTTCTGCAATATGGGAGTCGACTGGGAACATACCTACTATCATGCCAGTGGTCTCCTGAACTGCTTCAGCCTCCAAGTGGTTCAGTCTCCCATGGTTATAGCACGGCTGAGAGCGGTTGCCTACTCCAGGCTGAGACACATTCTGCTTTGCTAGGGCATTAGGCCTGACTGCTGCTGGGCTGCCTTCTTTGGACATTGCATCACCCAATGGCCTTGCTCTCCACAGTGGAAACATGCTTTGTTTCCGACCTGTGCTGGTGCTGCTTGATTATTCTGCTGGTTTGCTGGGGCAGGAAGACGAGGTGCTTGCTGATTCTGCCTCTGGAACTGACCTCCTCCTGACTGATTGTTCTGGCGGTTCTGATACTGGTGCTGAGGATACTGCCTTTGGAACTGCTGCTGCTGCTGAGGTGGACGCTGGTTCTGCCTGAACTGTTGAGGTTGATTGCCTGAGAAACGAGGACGACTGCTGCTTCCAGGCTGGGGTCCACTTATCTTGCGCTTGCGATCCTCCATCTCCTTACGCTTCCTCTCTGTCATAATTGCTCTGTCAATCAGGTGCTGGAATGTCGGGAAGGTATGATTCATCAGTTGGTACTGCAGAGGGTCAACCAAGCCTCTCAGGAAATGATACTATCGCTTGGCATCGGTGTTGACATCTTCAGGTGCATAGCGAGACAACTGCAGAAACTTGTCCCGGTACTCACTGACAGATGATGACCCTTGCTTGAGGGCCAGGAACTCCACCTTCTTCACTGTCATCAGACCTGCAGGAACATGGTACTGACAAAAGCTTCCTCTAAACTATTCCCAGGTGATGGTGTCGGGGTGGGCATGGGTGGCGAGATAAGACTCCCACTAGGACTAAGCTGCTCCTCTCAACAGACGGGGACCATACAGGACTTTCTCCCTATCATCACAGTGAGCGGTATGCAACTCCCGCTCCACAGTGCGCAGCCAGTCTTCAGCATCCATGGGGTCAGAAGAGTGAGCGAACGTTGGGGGATGACATCTCATGAATTCAGCACGCTTGTCCCTGGGCATCTGATGCTGAGGTGGGGCCTGCTGCTGCTGCTGCTGAATGGCGGCCAGAGTCTGACCGATAGCTTGAACTGCCTAAGTCTGCATCAGAAACATCTGCTTGATGGACATCGGGGGCGGGGGCGGCAGGTCCTGCTGCTGGGGTACCTCATCCTTCTGAGCTGGCCGCTCCTGCTGAGCACGCCTTCCTCCTCTGCGCCTGTTTTCTGACATCTGCAGAATGCAACCACGCATCAGAACTGATCTTGCAAATCTTGCAGCATAAGAAAAGAGTATAGAATTCTCCACAACGCTGAACAGATGAGCATCTTCACTGATCTCCAACATAGACCAACACAACTTCTTAGATAAAGAGGAGGGTGGAATGAAAGGCTTCCCAACTAAATAGCTAACTCCATTAACATATAACATGTAAACCAAAATGCAGGGGATACCCACATCCTGGTGACAGTCATTACAAAAATCCAAATCAAACATAGTTCATCATGACAAACATAAATGCACAGGATATAGCAAACTACCCTATCTAACTAAGACTAACTAAGAGCGAGACTAATGCTAGTGTTGGGGACTTGTTCTCAAATGCTTCGGATTAAGAACAAGGCAACATAAAAAGTGTTAAATGATAAGGTCCTTCGTCCTTCGAAACATTATTTCCCTTCAGGATATAATGAACTCCGGATGAAGGTCACAAGTAATATACCTTCGTAAGCGCGATAAGTTATGACGAAGGACTTATGAGCAACATTAAAAGTAATATAAACATTTAAACTTTATTATCATGTCATTTCTATTTTATTATCGTATACCAATAGAAATGACTTCAAGTTACAAGTGTACCTTCGGATTGCAGAAAGACAAAAGTACACGGATGACGCAAAAGTAAATGTCAGATCAGCGTGAACAGTACGGGAGTACTGTTCATCTATTTATAGACGCGGGACGCAGCCCATGTAAAATTACATTCATGTCCATTACATTTGCCAATGACTTATGGAAATCTGTCAAGGCCCAAGTAGTCTTTTCATCTTTAAGTCGGTTCCCCTCTCTGCTATCGCGACGAAGCTTCCCTGCGCACAGCTTCGGCTGTGCACCATCCTTCGTGGAGCTTGGTAATCAGCCCGTCCTCCATTTTAATCCCCCTTCTTCTGGTTCAGGCTTCATCCTGACCGTACTTCATGTTCATAATTCTGAGTCCGAAGATACCTGTTCACATAATCCACTTGGAAAACATTGTCAAATCATGTTTTTGAGGACCTTCGGAGGACGAAGGCCCCCAACAGCTAGGACTATAGCTTTTATGTATATATTTCGTATTAATTACAGGATCCGACTCTAACGATCTATGGTTCTAAATTTATCTTGGTCTTGCAGTCGGGGTTGCCATAAGACTGGTGTCCATGCCTTGGTGAGCGGTACGGGTGCTGAGTCCCGACGGGAGCGGGGGAACCATCATCCAGGTGATGACGTTCCACGCGCTCTGCCCGCAGCTGGGCGATCTCAGCACGAGCCCTACTCAGCTCATCTAATGCATGGTCCAGCTCTGTGTTTAGCACGACGGCTAGGTTGACTATGCTACTCAACCTAGGATTGTCTTCACCAACAGGTGAGACAATCACGCCTCCTGTGCTGCCAAATGGACGGCGGGGGTAATACTTCAGGTTGAGACCATCGGCTACCCCGCCGAGAACCGAGCAGTAGTGCGAAAGCGCACGCCGTGCGGCATCTTGCATGGCCGCCTCAGCTGAGTCCCGCTCAGAGATGGAATAGTGCTCCGAGCAGACCTCAGCACCCTAGAGACTGTTCTCTGGACGGCGCACCAAGCAGGTCGCCTCCCAGCGGTCCGGGTAGACCCCGTGACTATGCTGGTAGACCACACAGCGATACTCGATGGACCAAGTACACCGGTCAAGTGCCCGACGTAGCAGGGTGTCGAGCGCATCGTGGAAGTGACACCCGCGAGTAGCGTCGCGAGTGATGGGTCGAGCAACCCATCCTTCCAGCTCCTAGTCGGCAGAAAAATCGGTGTCGTGGCTCGAGATGTCGTCGCCACCTCCGTCATCTGGGTCTCCTCCAGCAGCTACTCCAGAGGCTGGGGCGCCTAGTGGTGGTGCAGGGGGCGCCTCTAGGGGAAGCACAGGGGAGCAGCTCCTCACAGACTCTATCTCCTGCTGGAGCGAGAAAGAAGAGCCCTACTGCTCCTGCTCCTGTCGTCGACGCTCCTGCTCCTCATGCAGGCGGTGGTGCAGCCTCTCCAAGTGGCTGGACTGACCGACCACAGGACGGCGAAGCGGACGCTCCACGAGACGAGAAGGTAAGAAGGGGATGATAGACTTCCGTGCGGTGTGTCTAAGATGAGCCATCTACAAAAGACACCATAAGCAAACGAGTGAGAACAGAACTAGTATGACCAGCAAATAATGAACCATAAATAAATGAAGGATTAGAATAAACACAATTTTCAGCAAGGTATAATATATAGTAGAACATAGGTTTGGTCGATATGACCAACTTTTGAAGGGATACCAAAGTCAAGGCAAAGACAAAGGTCTATAGTCCTTAGAACGACCATTCTACTCTAGGTTAGCGGTCCTACAGTCAACACGGCTTTGATACCACCTATGTCACACCCAGTTTTAGAAGGCAAACCGAATGCGAACCATGTACGTGCCAGGATCAGCAATTCACGTACACAGCATTTACATAACATGAACATCATCACACATTGCTCAAATAGTATTAAAAACGGAAATAATAGTCGATTACATCATATGTTCGAGACATCCACATAGTCTTTACAATAAATCAAAGTGCGAAAATGAAACCATCGATCTCATTGGTTGTAGTGGACTAGCTTTATGTGGGGGTAAGTCAAGCAGTTGCTTTTAGTTGGTCAGGTTATTATTACTAGTAGAGAAAGCCATGTTTTAGAATTATCCCACGTTATTAACCCAATCATACTCTTTCCAAACGGAAAGAATACCACTTACCATTACCATAGTCAATACCAGAAACCATCGATCTCATTGCCACCTGCAAATCCGAACATCTCTGATCAAGTACCACTAATCACTGGAGCTCCCTTGGTCGCTCATAACCACGAGCACGGCTGATATATCAGTTTTTCATACACTCTGCAGAGGTTGTGCACTTTAACCACAAGCCGTGATTCCCTTTTTGCCCGGAGAGAGCTACTCTCCAATGACCACTACCTAGGTGGTCCAGCAGGGCATCACTACGTAGCCTTTCAAAGATTCCCCGAGGCTGTAGCCGCCCGTTAGGTTTCTTAAATGTACCGCACTCCTCCCCAAGGGACAAATCAACCTTGGCAGAGCGAGCCGCATACACCAAGCCCCATTGACGGCACGACGGCAAAGCAAACTACACCCCGGTTCCTCTAATTATTCAGCTAAGGGTGTCCCACTCCACCCTCATGGTTGCACTGTTTTCCCGGGCGGTCATCCAACGAACAGGTCCTTACGGTGAGGCACTCGAGAAACCGCTCGAGCCCCCTTGAAGGTCACAAGTATAACATCATAATAAAGGTGGGGAAAACAGCGTATCATTGATAATTCTCATCATGTTCATTGATTAGAGTTGAGCAATAGCATAAGACTAAGTAATAATAATCTGACCCAAATAGGTAAACAAGGACATAGACAACAAAAGCTAGTCAATCCTTAGGTATAAATATGTAATGCGGGAGGTGAATTAAAGTATGTATAGGACAGAGATAGGTCAAGGGACACTTGCCTCCACCAACCGACTGCTGCTCAGGGGCTTCTCCTGCGAGTTCTTCGGGCTCTCCGACCGGATCGTTCTCTATGCGAGCGCAAACATACATACATCCACATATTTAATACAAAAGAACAGTACACCATACAATAGAATGCAGTAAGTAAACAGACGTTCCACGCGGGCTCGCAATTACGGTTAAGAGAGAAAGAGGAACAGACAGTCGAGATACGATCACGTTACATTATTATGAATTAAACCACTCGCTCAATAGAAGGGAATTAATTTGGACACTACGTTTGGCATAAAGTAAGTCAAGTTCCACATTTAATCATTATAAACAATTGAAGATGAATGAAAGGGAGTGGCCGCACGTCGAGACGTACGACACGACATTTAGATAGCATTAAGAAGTAAACGACTCGCTGCGCGACAAAGCACACAACGAGACACTTGCACTAATTATAAAGAGACGTTAAGCATCGCGCGACGAAGCGCACGACACAATAGTTTAATAAATATAAACTAAAAGAATCATCACGCGACGAGGCGCGTGACGCAGCACGCTAACTAACGGAGTTTGAAATCAACTACAAACCAGAAATAATCACCGCGCGCGTGGGTTTACGCACGCGGGAACGCGTTAGGGGGTAAACGAGGCCACGCGAGTCACGCCGGGGGCTGGGACGCCGCGCGCAGGGGGCCGAGGCCTCGCGTAGGGGGTTGCGCGCCAGGGGCAGTGGCCGCGCCGGGGGCAAGGGCTGCGCCGGGGGCAAGGGCGGGCGGACCGCGCCGGGGCCGGCGGCGCCGCCGCAGGGAGGGGGCAGGGGCGGGCACCGCCGCGAGGCCAGGACGGGGGGGGGGGGGGGGGGCGCCGCCGCGCACGGGGCTGGGACGGGGGCGGGCGCCGCCGCGCATGGGGGCCGGGGCAGGGGCGGGCGCCGCCGCGCACGGGGTCGGGGCGGGGGGCACGAGCGCCACCGCGGGGAGGGGCAGGGGGTGGGCGCCACCGCGGGCAGGGGCACGCGCGCAGGGGAGAGAGAGGGGGGGCGCCGCTGGGAAGAGAAGGGGAGGGAGAGGGAGAGAGAGGAGAAGGGAAGGGGAGGGGAGGGGAGCTCACCTCGGGGTCCAAATTCCGGTGATCGCCGTATCCAATCCCTAGGGCACCACGGGGAGAGAGAGGTGGAAGAGGGAGAGGGAGGTTGCTGCGCGGGAAATCCAAATGAGAGAGGGAGGAGAGGAGGGGGCGCATGGGGGGTGTGGGTGCCAGGGGCGCGCAGCCCCAGGCCGGGCCAGGCCGGGCTGGGCTGGGCTGGGTTGGGGCCGAGCCACTTCGCGGATCAAAACCCACGACACGCACGACCATTAAACGGAATTAAATCGTGAACTGACATCCGAAACGGAACGAGACGAACACGCAACATCAGACAAAGAAATGTTCTTCGGCATGATGCAACACCCATGACACTTAGGTTTTGTTCATACACGACACGAACACCTGTCACTATAATGGTTTGAAATTGGGAGGAAGGAGCGAAACAGGAAGAGAAAAGAGAGTAACGCCCGAATTTGGTGAGAGAAAAGAAGAAAAAATTCTACCCCCAAATTCAGGGCGTTAGAGCTGCAATAATAGCTTCGACATCAGTCGGTTAGGCAGCTTTGTCTGTCGAAGTTGGGGGTGGGGTTTGCTCAATTGCTTGCAGTATATTCATCATGCATCGCTTCTTCTAGCCCCCATCTCTCCCATCAGCAGACAAGGAGATTTCCTTTTTCTAAAAGAGGCTCGTCAGTTCCAATCCCAGAGGACATAGCGGTGTGAATGGGAAGGACTCGATCATTACCTTCAATATTTCTGAGACCTCCGCAGCAGAAGATGAAGGACTTCTAGTTAGTTTTGGAACATCTTGTGTCTTCGTCTTCTTAGAGGATTTTTTGGCAAGCTTCCGTTTTAGGAGCCGATACCTTCCGCTTCAGCACTCTTTTTATCTTCTTCATAGTACCATGGTCTGCCTTGACAGACCGGATAGCTTGCCTACTCAGAATACTTTAAACCCTTTTTCTTTTGACTCCTTCGGCCCCTTCATCAAGCCTTCCATAGTCAGGATTCTCAAAGTTAAGGGCATCCATTACATGGTTCAACCTTCGTTTCAGCGGGGTGCCGAAGGCAGCAGTCATCAGCTGATCTTCTTTTTCCGTGTAGTTCCCAAGAATCTCGTTTCACATAGTTTCTATCAGCTCCAACCATTCAGCGCCTGGTTTGCTGAATTGTTTTTGGAATTTAAACCGATAAGGAAGGCATACAAGTTCATACTTTTTCCTTCTTCCTTCTTCTTTGGCATTCCCCATCCACAAGAGGTTAGAAAAGTTCTGTTTGCTAAGTATTCCTGCACCAAGTCCCTAGTGCCAATATGCTTAGCCACCACCCTGAATTCCACTTTTGCCAGTTGGCAGGGGACCCTAGCTGCATATTGCCCAAAGGTCGAGTCATTTTGAAGCTTAGTTTTAGGGGACTCATTACCATGGTCATGAGCTTCTCCCTCTTCTTCTCATCTGCCTTCACATAAAACCATTCATTAGTCCACCAGGTCACCCATTTAGTGCGATAACCGTTCACGGGGGCCTTGGTATCCTTCCGATATGCAAAGTTATAGCACCCGAAGTTCTTGTGCAGACCATCGGCTCTAGCCTTTGTCTGATAATGAAATTCATGCACACGACAGAACCCTTCAACATTGGCACTTTTTCCTTGGCTTCAGAGAGCCCATATGTAAACACTAAGCCTAACAATAGCATTTGGGGTCAGCTGAAAACGAACCAGTTCATCATCATTCTCTCCAAAGTATCCTAGTTTCTTCATTAAAACTAGATCCTCTGCCTTAACTGTGGATCCCCCGAATTCGATATGGCTGGGTTTGCTCGGTCTTAGGATAATGTTATTGTAACACCCCAGGTGTTACTCAGGGTATCCACCCAAGGCTACACCTTTTAAACCTACTATCACATGTGGGTTAGCTGAGCAAAGTACATCAAACTTAGAATTCAAATCCTAAGCAAAGTGCAACCCATCTTAGATGTCATACCTTAACCTATCCTGCATCTAAAAGGGAAAATTGCCCAAAACCCTAAAGCAAACCCCCCCTTTGGACAATGGGAACCCTAGATGTAAGTATAACCAAAAGGTCATGAAAACCTGCCAAATATAAAAGTTGTAATACACTTAATAACCTACAAATAATGGTAAGAAAGTAACCCCAAAAAGATTTTAGAAAAGCCCCAAAAAGTTCACCAAAGGTTTGAGCACAAAAGAAAAATCAGAAATTGCCTAAGTCCAAAACTAACCTTTGGCCAAAGATCACACATGGTCACCCTCATTCAAACTTCAAAACACTTCGACCCAATTGACAAAGTGGCGCCAAATTAACCCTAGAATGCCCTGGAAAAAATTGACACCTACCCTAAGACGTTTGACATGACTTGGCACCCTTTTTGTCTCGGTTTGGACATCTCTGACATAGCCGACTTCCCACCCCCATATCTCTCTAACCCGACCAAATCTACCCTTGGAACTCACATGAACTAGGTAGCTCTAGGTGTAGGGAAGAGATCTCTCACAGGCTCTAGGGCAAGATTCGTATGTTTTGGCCGCTCAGCAGGGGGAAGAACACGGGCAGAAGCAAAGAGCCACGTGTTCGACGCGCTCTAAGCTCGCCAGAGCACGCCCGTGTGCGCCCCCTCGTGCCCCACGTCGCGCCAAAGACCAGCTGGCGCCATGGCCCGCGCCCGCGCCTATAAAACCCCAGGAACCTTGATCGTACCCCTCCGCACGCGCTCGACCTCACCGGAGCCCAAAACCACCAGCGTTTGCCCGTGCACGGCGTGCCCACGGCCGCCCGATCCCCCTGCCACCGTAGCCCGGCCAGCAGAACCCTTCCCAGCCCTGCACAGCCCTCGAAAAAGATTGTGCACACCTCGGTGAAGCTCCCCGAGCGAGGAATCGGAGTTTGCTTCGCCGGAGAGGCCAGTCCACGGTCGCTAGACTCCACCCGACCGCCGGCGAGCGTAGACCGGGTAATCCTCTGCTCCATTCCTCGATTCCTTGTGCACCCAGCCTCTACGTCACCATGTGAAGCTCACTGTGCCATTGGATTGAACTAGGTCGCCGTGGTTTGGCCGGCACACCCGCCGTCGGCGAGAGCGCCCGCCTGCGCACGTGGACCGGGCGATTCCGGCCACCCCCGCCGTCGAGCCGTACACCGTTGTGACCGCAAGAACCTCCCGGAGCCAACCTCGCCCCTCATCGGACCTCTCTCGCCGCTGGTAAGCCGCGCCACCCTTTTCTTTCTCGCGGATACTGTTTAAACCTAGGGAGGGACCGCGGGGGAGAAGAAGAGAAAGTTAGGGGGTTTTGCGCGATGTTAGTGAGTCAGAGAAATAGTAACGCGGGGGTATAACTGAGAGAGTTGGTTTTGAAATAACCCGAGGACTTCGGTGCAAGGTGGTTTTTCTAGGAAACCTTTTAATAAATCTGATTTAAATTCATACAGAACTTGAATAATTCATATCTTCTATTTTATTCACCCAAATCAAGTCAAACCAATTTTGCCAGACCTTAAATAATGTAGGCTACTTAAGAAAAATATAAAAAACCCTATGTGCTATAGAAAACTTTAGGGTTCTGATTTAAATATTAATTTGGCCAAAAGCTAAATAATAGGAAGAAAAATAGTTGCACTATTTAACTAAGGTTAAGAAAATTTGGAGAAGTACATGACCACCTACTGACCTATTTAAAAATGCTAAACCCCTCTGTACACCCCATTAAGGTAGAGTTTACCATTTATTTTATATTGTGCTTAAGGTTAAAAAAATAGGAAAGATAAATTAAATAAAGAATCAGGGAGCCCCCATATTTTTGTTAGTCTACTTATTCAGTATAGTTCACTAGAAAAATTTATTATACTCTAGTTTAGTATAAAATAATTGGGATACCTTTAATTTTGAGAAAACAAGGAAAACTTAGAAAAACCCTAGAAAAATAACCCCAAGGCAAAAACACCCCAAACCTTGGGATAACTAATGGGTTGTTATTATGAACATAAGAAAAATATGAAGTCTGTTGTTTGATATTTTTCAAATAACAAGTTAGTTATAAGCACCTTTTTGGCATAAAACTTTAGAAAATCACAACTAAATAACCACCAATTAACCTTATGTGATTTTTGGCACAAAAACTTGTGATTACTGTTAGATACCAATAAAAATGATCCTTAAGACAGAACCCACCCCTAGTTAAGAGTTGTAGTGTAAAGTGACCTCCTTTTGCCCAACTTTTGTTATTTTAGTCCAAGGCATACGCTTTCCAGGATGGACCTCAAATTCATAGAACAAACTGTAATAACCAATGGCACCCCACTGTAATTTTTACAAAATTTTTGGAGAAAATTTAGTCATGGTTATAGTTCAAACCTACACTAGAATTCTTAAATAGAAAATAAAGAAGGGGAAAATGAATAATGGAAATTAGTGCCATCCTAAAACCCTTTGTAAGTTTCCCACTGAAACATATATAAGGGAAATGCCAATCCACTATGCTTATCCTTAACAAAACCTAAACTAGAATGATAAGCATAAACTACTAAAAGCCACGTATGACCAAGAAACCCTAAGTTGCCAACTAACTTAGTTTTTCTTCCTTTAGCATAATGTTATTAAATCTTGCATAATCATGACCTACATATTAATTGCAGTTCGATAGACTATAACCTTGCTGACGGAGAGTATGTCCTCGTGCCGGAGCAAGGAGCTGCTCAGGAGGTAGCCCTGGATCCAGCACCAGAGCCTGCACCAGAGGATCTGCCTACCACAGCTTTGGAAGGCAAGCCCCGGTTTTATGCATAACCTGTTCTATATGCTACTTTACTACACTTAATGTTTGTAGGCTTGTATTGTGCACTTAAGTATAGGAGTTGTTTGAAACCCTAGTTGCATGAACTCAGGATTCCTTTTGAGATGGATACTAGTATGCTAGGTCAAGTAACTGCTTTATTAATTAGGATCTCGGTAGAAGTCGAGCGATTTTTCTAGCACTCGCGCGAGGTCAGGAAATTGGTTGTATCCACTTTCTTATCATAATGATACTGGGTTGTGGACAACAATCCATGGGGATTGGTTGTCCACGGGATGGAAATTTGAATAAGGATTAAGGTGTGGTACCGTGTGTCAAGCGTTTGAACGTACTAAACACATACCGAGAAAAATGGTAAATCGGTAAGCCTAGTACCTGAGTGAACCTGCCCGCAGATTGCCCTCCTCACGCAACCTGAGACGTGGTCTCCCATTCCGGTTATGGTGGGTACAAGTGCGGTCACTGCACGACGGCAGTCGGTGTTAGTGGGGCATTGTACGCCAAGGCGGTGAGCCCCTTTCTGTTGCCAGGGAATCGATGGGGACGATTGATGTGCGTGGGGACGGAGTGCCTCGCCACATCGTGTGTTTAGGTTTACCTTGCAAGGATAAAAACTTGATTCAAATCGTCTGCTTCTCGTAGCTAATGAGACTGCTTGATCCATGCTGCTACATTGAGTAACAAGTGGAAATGTGATGAGTTGACACAAGATATTGATTGCTAAATATGTTTGATACCATGTATGAGTACATAGTACACTTTTAGCCTTAAGAGAGTCACACTTAAACTTGACAAAGCTAAAACTTGATTTTTAAACTCAGCTAGTGCTTTTGGCAACCAAACCCCACAGCCAAACAACTGCATGTCTAGAGGTAGAGGAGTAGACTCCTCACACCGGGTAAGTCTAGCTGAGTATTAGCATACTCAGCCTAGCTTGTGGCATAATTTTTACAGGTTCTCTAGAGGACATGGTTGCTGGAGTGACTTGGCCATCCACCTTGCCACCGGGTTGGACAGTCGAGTGGGACCCTGCCTCGGCTGAGGAGGAGCATGAGTAATGATGGGATAGGCTTCCCCATCTCTCTGTTTATTTATCGTTAGTTTTATTCTGCTGCACTTCGAACACTGATGACTACTTTTGTTAAAACTTCGATGATGCTGTAATAATTTAATACTCCTTAATGTATGGTTTTATGCTTTATTGTATTTGCTCTGTGGCTCACCATCGAGTGAGATTGTGGTACTTGATCCTGTTAGTGGCCTTGTCGGACTAGATCCGAGGGATTGACAGGTTATTCCTATTTAAGTGCGGTCTAGCCTCTAAGGAGGGACTTAGGCACTTAAGTCGGAATAATTCGAGCAGTTCCGCCACAGCTGGTATCGGAGCTTGTACCACCACAGAGGAATCAATAAACTATAAATACCATCCTTTTCTAAGTAAAACTGGATAGAAACAACTGTTGGATAGATCGTAGGACGATCAGAATAGACCTAGAACGTGAAGCCTTAGGATGATAGAGGGGTAGTTAGGTGGCTAAGTGATTAAGCCACAGGCTACTATAACGGATGGGAGTTCTTCCCTATTCCCTTTATGTTGATGAGAGGTCGTTCAGGACGAGCATGCATGCATTCTTAATTAAACTAATGGGTAAGAATTTAATACAAAATGATGACCAACTAAGTACCCCAGTACCATTGCCATAATTAGAGAGAGGCTGAGTTGTGTTTCCTTTTCTTTTTATAATTCTTTTCCTTTTACTTACGATTAACCGTACACAGATGACTTCCCACGGATCCTCGGACGACGGGAATGCACTGTCCCACACTGATGGGCTTGCACGAGAGGGTTTTCCCCGTATTTTGTGGGAGGTACTTCAGGGAGCTAGATACATGACACCTCCCCAGTACACGGTGCAGCAGTTCGAGAAGCACAGAGTGCCTCGCTGTAGGGTGAGGATGACCTTGGAGCCTCATCCCCTGCAGCCAGGCTGGCGTTCGCTGGACTTTGAGTCTTTTGGGTACCGGGCTGAGGACACGATCGAGGCGATTGCTCTGCATGGGTTGACCACTTTCTGCGGATTCCATCCCTTGGAGCTATCCACCCACCCCGTTGGCTTGTTCCCCGCTGAGAAGGAGGACGACCCAATGTGGAAAGACCGAGTGGAGCATGCCAAGGACATCTGGGCTCTCTACCCAGGCCAGACTCCTCACTTGACGGTGCGGTGCATGAATGCCCTGTATCGTCTGCAAGTGATGCGTGGTGAGACAATGTCCCATCTGATGACATTGTTGGAAGCAACAAAGATCACCCTGGACAATAGAGAGGAGCTTGTGGTTGATTTGTCCACTGAGATGGTGGAGAAGGACTTGCAGGTGGAGCAGCTGTCAGATGAGATCCAAGAGCTGGAGGAATTAGTGGGAACCAGGGAGAACACCATCGAGGTTCTCGAGGATCAGTTAATTAACACCCAGCATCAACTTGCCGAGGCTAACGAGCATCTGGATATGCACCACCAGGAGATCCAGGATATGGGGGCCAACGAGGATGTCGACATCGAGGGAGGGGAGGAGCCTGCCTCCAGTTTGGACACTGCGGGCTTAGAGAGACCACCTTCCCCCGAGTCGAGTGTTGCCTCGTTCGCTCACTAGGTCGTAGGGATAGAGTTAGAAGTCTGTGATGGTAGGACCCCTTGAAGCTAGCTTAGCTTTTGCGCCCCTTGGGTACTAGGCTAGATAGAGTTGAGTCTTTTTGGCCATTGATGTAATCGTGATGAACTCTTTTGGAAGCATGGTTGGTGAATGCTGTCAGTCTTAATTTAAGGGAAAAAGTATGGACGATGTGAAATCTTTTATGATTATGCAATATATATTGGTTTTGCTCAATTGACTCTTTCGCCACAATTGAACCTTGAACCTCGGAAATGTGATATTAAGAATATACATGATTTTTCAGATGGCAGGAAGAGCGCGTCGTGGACAAAATGAGCGCATTCCCCCACCACCGCCAAAACCGCCTACTCTGCAGGAGCTGATGGCTCAGCAGAACGAGATCTTGAGACAGCTAGCTTTATGTCAGCCGCCACCTCAGCACTATGGTGGTGGTGACCATCAGCCTCACCCGGCCATAGCTACTTATCAGGAGTTCCTCAGTACTCAGTCACCGTTGTTCACCAGGGCAGAGGACCCACTGGATGCTGATGTATGGCTGAGGGTAGTGGAATCTATATTCCCACTACTCAATGGAGTTTGTTCCGAAGTGACTAAGGTCAGGTTTGCCACCCAGCAGCTTCGCGGACCCACGCAGACATGGTGGGACCACTATCTTGCTATGCAACCAGTTGACCATGAAGTGGATTGGAGAGAGTTCAAGGCAGCTTTCAGGGGACACCATATTCCAGCTGGCATTATGGACCGTAAGCTCAACGAGTTTCTGGCACACACTCAGGGCAACAGGACAGTGTTGCAGTATGCTCAGGCTTTTAATGACCTGTGCCAGTATGCTGGGTATCATGCAGACACGGACGAGAAGAAGAGAGACAGATTCAGGAGGGGGCTCAGCACTAAGCTCCGTTACCACCTCAACACCGTCAGGGCCAACACCTACAATGAGTTGGTCAACATGGCCATTTCTCAGGAGGACTGTATCACCGCTCGTCAGGCAGAGAAGAAGAGGAAGACCCATGTGGCAGGACCCTCAGCTCAGCCACAGCGCTTCACGATTGTGTCTGACACTCAGAGCAGGGGACCTCAGTAGTAGCAAGGGCGTTGGGTGATCTGACCACAGCAACAGCAGCAGGCACCCAACCATACCCAGTTTCCAGCTCAAAGGAACAATCAACATCAGCAGCAGTATCGCCAGGCAAATGACAATAGGTGTTTCACATGCGGCAACACCGGACATTATGCCAAGAATTGCCCCAGGAACCAGCAGAGGCAAGGGCAGAATGTTAATCAGAATCAAGGCAAGAGACAGAAGGTGCAAGTAAGGCAGGGCAGGCTGAACTTCACCACCATGGCTGATATCCCAGAGGGAGCACCCGTCATGACTAGTAGCTTTACCGTTTTGAATTATCCTGCTATTATTCTTTTTGATTCTGGTGCATCGCATAGTTTTATCAGTGCCAAATTTAGTGCCAAAAGTCAGTTACCTTTTCACCACACCAATGGGGGTATTACAATTTCAACACCAGGAAGCAGGATTGCCACCAATCAAATTAGCAGGCAAGTGCCTATAAAATTTGGTAGTCTTGTGATTAGAACCACCCTTCTCATCTTAGGATTGGATAGCGTGGATATTATATTGCGAACTGACTGGTTGACCAGGCATCAGGCAGTACTAGATATTGCAGCAAGGGCCATTGAAATTCATTCCCCTGCTTATGGCGAGACTGTTTTATATTTGCCCGACCAGGGTTGTACCCGTTCTTGTGCCTTCATAAAATTAGAATCCCCAGTGGAAAGGATCCCAGTGGTTTGTGACTACCCAGATGTTTTTTCGGATGAATTGCCGGGAATGCCACCTGACAGAGACATTGAGTTTGCAATTGAATTGCAACCCGGGATTGCTCCTATCTCCAAGAGACCTTATAGGATGCCTCCCGCGGAAGTGGCAGAACTGAAGAAGCAACTGCAAGAATTGTTGGACAAGGGGTTCATTCGCCCAAGTACCTCACCTTGGGGATGTCCTTCTTTATTTGTGAAGAAGGATGAGAGTTTGAGAATGTGTGTTGACTACCGCCCTCTCAATGCAGTGACCATCAAAAACAAATACCCACTACCCCGTATTGATGTCTTGTTTGATCAATTGGTGGGAGCCAAAGTGTCTCCAAGATAGATCTTCGCTCGGGTTACCATCAGATCAAGATCCGTGCCAGTGATATTCCCAAGACGGCCTTCTCAACCAGATATGGGCTTTATGAGTTTTTGGTAATGTCTTTTAGGTTGACCAATGCCCCGGCTTATTTTATGTACCTGATGAATTCAGTATTCATGCCAGAGCTGGACAAATTCGTGGTCGTTTTCGTTGTCGATATTCTGGTGTATTCCAAGAATGAAGCCGAGCACACCAAACATTTTCATACTGTACTTCAGAGGCTGCGTGACCATCAGTTGTATGCCAAGTTGTCTAAATGTGAATTCTGGCTGAAGGAGATTAAATTCTTGGGTCACACAATTTCTCAGGATGGGATATCTGTTGATCCTGAGAAGGTACAAGAGGTGATGGATTAGAAACCCCCGACTACAGTGAGGCAGATTCGGAGTTTTCTGGGATTGGCAGGGTATTATCGAAGATTTATTCCGGATTTCTCCAGAATTGCCAAACCAATGACTGAACTATTAAAGAAGGGAGTCAAGTATAATTGGAGCCAGAAGTGCGAAGATGCCTTTCATACCATGAGGTAGCATTTGACAATGGCCCCAGTGCTGGCTCAACCTGATAACACCAAGCCCTTTGAAGTCTATTGTGATGCTTCTGGTACGGGATTGGGATGTGTATTAATGCAAAATAACAGAGTAATTGCTTATGCCTCCCGAGCACTCAGACCCCATGAGCAGAACTACCCTACACATGATCTGGTGTTAGCTGCCGTGGTTCATGCTCTCAAGATATGGAGACACTACTTGATGGGAGCTCACTGTAATATTTACACTGATCACAAGAGCCTCAAATACATTTTCACTCAGGCAGATCTAAACATGAGGCACAGGAGATGGTTAGAATTAATCAAGGACTATGATTTGGAGGTGCATTACCATCCCGGCAAGGCCAACGTTGTGGCAGATGCCTTGAGCAGGAAGGCCCAGTGCAATTGTATGAGCATGGATGCGAGAGTTACCACCCTGTGTGATGAATTGTGCAAGCTGAACCTAGAAGTTGTTTCTTCAGGTGATTTAACTTATATCTCGGTGGAGCCCACACTGCAAGAGCAAATAGTCAGGGCATAGATTGAAGACAAGGGTGTTCAGGTTATCAAAGAAATGATCAGGCAGAAGGCAGAGAAATACAAGTGATTCTGTCAGGACAGCAAGGGAATTTTATGGTTTAGAGATCGATTGGTTGTTCCCAAGGACTCTGATCTCAGAAAGAAGATACTGGACGAAGCTCACCTTTCAAAATTCTCCATGCACCCGGGCAGCAACAAGATGTATCATGATCTCAGATCCTTATACTGGTGGACCAGAATGAAGAGGGAAATTGCCATGTACATATCCGAGTGTGACACCTGCCAGAGGATCAAAGCCAGTCATTTGAAGGCAGCAGGCCCTTTGCAACCCCTTCCCATACCATCTTGGAAATGGGAGGACATTTGCATGGACTTTATCGTGGGATTGCCCAATACCTCGAGGCACCATGATTCCATTTGGGTTATTGTGGACAGGTTGACCAAGTCAGCTCATTTCTTGCTAGTACACACCACCCACAGAACGGAGAATTATGCAGAGATCTACATTGACCAGATAGTTCATTTACATGGGATACCAAGGATTATAGTCTCAGACAGAGGAGCACCGTTTGTGGCACGATTTTGGGAGCAATTGCAGGAATCACTTGGGACCCATGTAATACGAAGCTCAGCTTACCATCCTCAAACAGATGGCCAGACGGAAAGGGTAAATCAGATTTTGGAAGACATGTTAAGGGCATGTGTGCTACACTACAGAAAAGATTGGGACAAGTGTCTTTCCTTGGTAGAGTTTTCTTATAATAACAGCTACCAGTCCAGTCTAAAGATGGCACCTTTTGAAGCCTTATATGGGAGAAGGTGTAGGACCCCGCTGAATTGGTCTCAAGCGGGAGAGAGGGAAATATTTGGGCCAGATTTGGTACTTGAAGCAGAGGCAAAGGTCAGAGTCATCAAGAAGAACTTAGAAGCTGCTCAGGCCAGACAAAAGAGCTATCATGATAAGAGGCGGAAGCCTCTACAATTTGAAGTGGGAGAGCATGTTTATCTTAAGGTGTCACCCACCAAGGATGTCCAGAGATTCGGGATCATGGGAAAGTTAGCTCCTCGCTACATTGGACCCTACGAGATCAAGGAGGCTTATGGACCTGTAGCCTATCAATTGAAGTTGCCACCCAGCATGTCAGCTGTTCATGATGTGTTCCATGTATCTCAGCTGCGGAAATGTGTCCGCCTACCCACTGAAGTGCTACCTGAGCCAGACATTGAGATAGAACCAGACTTGTCTTATCAAGAGTACCCCATCAAGGTATTGGATCAGAAGGAGAGATCAACACGGGCAAAGTCGATCAGGATGTATAAGGTTCAGTGGAGTCACCATTCAGTAGAAGAAGCTACATGGGAGACTGAGGATTTCCTACATTCTCGCTTCCCCGACTTTCTGCCCAAAAGAGTCGGTACGTAACCCCAAAACCCCACCCCCACCTGCCCTTTCAATACAACTATAAGAAAAACTTAGATAGCTAGAGTAGTCTAAGTTGTGGATTTAACTCAAAAAGGACTTCCTTCTGAAGTTGCAAAGAGGATGGCATTCGAAGAACAGTTAACTAGAGAAACTTCAAGAAAAGCAGAAACCACACACCAGCACACCTTCATGGCACCCTCCTGAGGACTCTACCTAAAATCTTGGGACGAGATTCCTTTAAGGGGGGAGGGCTGTAACACCCCAGGTGTTACTAAGGGTATCCACCCAAGGCTACACCTTTTAAACCTACTATCACATGTGGGTTAGCTGAGCAAAGTACATCAAACTTAGAATTCAAATCCTAAGAAAAGTGCAACCCATCTTAGATGTCATACCTTAACCTATCCTGCATCTAAAAGGGAAAATTGCCCAAAACCCTAAAGCAAACCCCCCCTTTGGACAATGGGAACCCTAGATGTAAGTATAACCAAAAGGTCATGAAAACCTATTGATCATGGCTTGGGCCAAATATAAAAGTTGTAATACACTTAATAACATACAAATAATGGTAAGAAAGTAACCCCAAAAAGATTTCAGAAAAGCCCCAAAAAGTTCACCAAAGGTTTGAGCACAAAAGAAAAATCAGAAATTGCCTAAGTCCAAAACTAACCTTTGGCCAAAGATCACACATGTTCACCCTCATTCAAATTTCAAAACACTTCGACCCAATTGACAAAGTGGCGCGAAATTAACCCTAGAATGCCCTGGAAAAAGTTGACACCAACCCTAAGACGTTTGACATGACTTGGCACCCTTTTTGTCTCGGTTTGGACATCTCTGACATAGCCGACTTCCCACCCCCATATCTCTCTAACCCGACCACATCTACCCTTGGAACTCACATGAACTAGGTAGCTCTAGGTGCAGGGAAGAGATCTCTCACAGGCTCTAGGGCAAGATTCGTACGTTTTGGCCGCTCAGCAGAGGGAAGAACACGGGCAGAAGCAAAGAGCCACGTGTTCGACGCGCTCTGAGCTCGCCAGAGCACGCCGCGCGAGCCCCCGCGTGCCCCGCGTCGCGCCAAAGACCAGCCGGCGCCATGGCCCGCGCCCGCGCCTATAAAACCCCTAGGAACCTTGACCGTACCCCTCCGCACGCGCTCGACCTCACCGGAGCCCAAAACCACCGGCGTTTGCCCGTGCACGGCGTGCCCACGACCGCCCGATCCCCCTGCCACCGTAGCCCGGCCAGCAGAACCCTTCCCAGCCCCCGCCCAGCCCTCGGAAAAGATTGTGCACACCTCGGTGAAGCTCCCCGAGCGAGGAATCAGAGTTTGCTTTGCCGGAGAGGCCAATCCACGGTCGCCGGACTCCACCCGACCGGCGGCGAGCGTAGACCGGGTAATCCTCTGCTCCATTCCTTGATTCCTTGTGCGCACAGCCTCTACGTCACCCCGTGAAGCTCACTGTGCCATTGGATTGAACTAGGTCGTCGTGGTTTGGCCGGCACACCCGCCGCCGGCGAGAGCGCCCGCCTGCGCATGTGGACCGGGCGATTCCGGCCACCCCCGCCGTCGAGCCGTACACCGTTGTGACCGCCAGAACCTCCCGGAGCCAACCCCGCCCCTCGTCGGACCTCTCTCGCCACCGGTAAGCCGCGCCACCCTTTTCTTTCTCGTGGATACAGTTTAAACCTATGGAGGGACCGCGGGGGAGAAGAAGAGAAAGCGCGGGGGTATAACTGAGAGAGTTGCTTTGGAAATAACCCGAGGACTTCGGTGCAAAGTGGTTTTTCCAGGAAACCTTTTAATAAATCTGATTTAAATTCAAACAGAACTTGAATAATTCATATTTTCTGTTTTATTCACCCAAATCAAGTCAAACCAATTTTGCCAGACCTTAAATAATGTAGGCTACGTAAGAAAAATATAAAAAACCCTATATGCTATAGAAAACTTTAGGGTTCTTATTTAAATATTAATTTGGCCAAAAGCTAAATAATAGGAAGAAAAATAGTTGCACTATTTAACTGAGGTTAAGAAAATTTGGAGAAGTACATGACCACCTACTGACCTATTTAAAAAAGCTAAACCCCTCTGTACACCCCATTAAGGTAGAGTTTACCATTTATTTTATATTGTGCTTAAGGTTAAAAAAATAGGAAAGATAAATTGAATAAAGAATCAGGGAGCCCCCATATTTTTGTTAGTCTATTTATTCAATATAGTTCACTAGAAAAATTTATTATACTCTAGTTTAGTATAAAATAATTGGGATACCTTTTACTTTGAGAAAACAAGGAAAACTTAGAAAAACCTTAGAAAAATAACCCCAAGGCAAAAACACCCCAAACCTTGGGATAACTAATGGGTTGTTATTATGAACATAAGAAAAATATGAAGTCTGTTGTTTGATATTTTTCAAATAACAAGTTAGTTATAAGCACCTTTTTGGCACAAAACTTTAGAAAATCACAACTAAATAACCACCAATTAACCTTCTGTGATTTTTGGCACAGAAACTTGTGATTACTGTTAGATACCAATAAAAATGATCCTTAAGACAGAACCCACCCCTAGTTAAGAGTTGTAGTGTAAAGTGACCTCCTTTTGCCCAACATTTGTTATTTTAGTCCACGGCATACCCTTTCCAGGATGGACCTCAAATTCATAGAACAAACTGTAATAACCAATGGCAACCCACTGTAATTTTTACAAAATTTTTGGAGAAAATTTAATCATGGTTATAGTTCAAACCTACACTAGAATTCTTAAATAGAAAATAAAGAAGGGGAAAATGAATAATGGAAATTAGTGCCATCCTAAAACCCTTTGTAAGTTTCCCACTGAAACATATATAAGGGAAATGCCAATCCACTATGCTTATCCTTAACAAAACCTAAACTAGAATGATAAGCATAAACTACTAAAAGCCACGTATGAACAAGAAACCCTAAGTTGCCAACTAACTTAGTTTTTCTTCCTTTAGCATAATGTTATTAAATCATGCATAATCATGACCTACATGTTCATTGCATTTCGATAGACTGTAACCTCGCTGACGGAGAGTACGTGCTCGTGCCGGAGCAAGGAGCTGCTCAGGAGGTAGCCCCGGATCCAGCACTAGAGCCTGCACCAGAGGATCTGCCTACCACAGCTTTGGAAGGCAAGCCCCGGTTTTATGCATAACCTGTTCTATACGCTACTTTACTACACTTATTGTTTGTAGGCTTGTATTGTGCACTTAAGTATAGGAGTTGTTTGAAACCCTAGTTGCATGAACTCAGGATTCCTTTTGAGATGGATACTAGTATGCTAGGTCGAGTAGCTGCTTTATTAATTAGGATCTCGGTAGAAGTCGAGTGATTTTTCTAGCACTCGCGCGAGGTCAGGAAATTGGTTGTATCCACTTTCTTATCATAATGATACTGGGTTGTGGACAACAATCCATAGGGATTGGTTGTCCACGGGATGGAAATTTGAATAAGGATTAAGGTGTGGTACCGTGTGTCAAGCGTTTGAACGTACTAAGCACATACCGAGAAATATGGTAAATCGGTAAGCCTAGTACCTGAGTGAACCTGCCCACAGATTGCCCTCCTCACACGACCTGAGACGTGGTCTCCCATTCCGGTTATGGTGGGTACAAGTGCGGTCACTGCACGATGGCAGTCGGGGTCAGTGGGGCATTGTACGCCAAGGCGGTGAGCCCCTTTCTGTTGCCAAGGAATTGATGGGGACTGTTGATGTGCGTGGGGACGGAGTGCCTCGCCACGTCGTGTGTTTAGGTTCACCTTGCAAGGATAAAAGCTCGATTCGAATCGTCTGCTTCTCGTATCTAATGAGACTGCTTGATCCATGCTGCTACATTGAGTAACAAGTGGAAATGTGATGAGTTGACACAAGATGTTGATTGCTAAATATGTTTGATACCATGTATGAGTAGATAGTACACTTTTAGCCTTAAGAGAGTCACACTTAAACTTGACAAAGCTAAAATTTGATTTTTAAACTCAGCTAGTGCTTTTGGCAACCAAACCCCACAGCTAAACAACTGCATGTCTGGAGGTAGAGGAGTAGACTCCTCACACCGGGTAAGTCTAGCTGAGTATTAGCATACTCAGCCTTGCTTGTGGCATAATTTTTACAGGTTCTCTGGAGGACATGGTTGCTGGAGTGACTTGGCCGTCCACCTTGCCACCGGGTTGGACAGTCGAGTGGGACCCTGCCTCGGCTGAGGAGGAGAATGAGTGATGGGATAGGCTTCCCCATCTCTCTGTTTATTTATCGTTAGTTTTATTCCGCTGCACTTCGAACACTGATGACTACTTTTGTTAAACTCCGATGATGCTGTAATAATTTAATACTCCTTAATGTATGGTTTTATGCTTTATTGTATTTGCTCTGTGGCTCACCATCGAGTGAGATTGTGTTACTTGATCCTGTCAGTGGCCTTGTCGGACTAGATCCGAGGGATTGACGGGTTATTCCTATTTAAGTGCGGTCTAGCCTCTAAGGCGGGACTTAGGCACTTAAGTCGGAATAATTCGGGCAGTTCCGCCATAGTTATCATCCTCATCTTCATTTTTGCTATCAGCTTCGGCAACGGTCTGTTCAGCTTCGGCATCAGCAGCACCTTCGGTGATAGTACCTTCTTGCATAACCAACCTAGAACGTGTCATCACCTCCAAAATTGGGGCTATCTCAGAAGTCCCAACTTCATCTCCTTCACGCGCCACCCTAGCAGTAGATCTTACTTTAGCCATTCTAGTGTTCAATCTTTAGCAGACGACTTTACAATTAAGTGGTTGAACATTTGTCCGAAGCGTAAAGCAGCAATCTTTGGACTTAGTAAAAAATTTTAGCTGCATTTAGCAGCACAACGGTGCAATAGCAATCAATGATGTGGTAACTTCACACCAACTCGTCTGATTATATAGCCCTACAGGAGAAGAAGGCGAACCGCCAAGACGTGCGTACTGGATGATCGGTGGACCGATAAGCACTGTGAATTTTATATTTGTTTTGAATAACAAGCTCAGGGAAGGTGTTTTTTGAACCTTCGGCATTCCGAAGCCTTCGTACTTATCGCGGATCGAGCTCGTTATGAAAAAAACGATCTAGCACCGTGAAGGGGCTACTGTTGGGGGTCATCTTCTCCGCCGAAGGTCCTCATGTCAAAGGTATCACTGGCAAAGTGATGTTGAGGATTGTCACACCCGGTTCCAGGGGGTAGAACCGAGCGCATACCATATGTGTGCCAGGATCCATTTCCACACATATGTTGACGTCACAAGTGTAATATATCAAAAGACAATGCAATAAAGGCGTAAAGAGAGTATAAAACTTTATTACATCATCTGAAACATTGTGTCTTAAACAAGTATCACATCAAAGTTAAGCGGAAATAAACAACTGGGCAATCTTCCACAGGAAGTTGACCGGCGCATCGTTAGACTTTAGAATTCTTCGTCGATAAATTCTCCATCAAAGTCTCCAGCATCACCCTCTGATCAAAATATTAGCAAGGGTGAGCTCACTTATGGTCGGGGCTCAGCAAGTGGGGGAAAATTTTAATGCAGGTATAATAAGGTGAGGCTAAGGTTGAGCAGTAAGCATTTTAGTTGGTCAACATTTTATTATCAACACCTGTCTTACTAATAAGAGTGAATCCCAAATATCCCAATTAAACAATGGAATATGAATATAACAAAAACACTTAAGTGAAACCACTTAAGCAAATTATTGGCAGATCATCGGATCTCAAATTAATTCCATCTTCAAGTTCAATTATCATGTGAGGAGTACAGGTCGCTCATAACCGGGAGCACGGCTGATATATCAGTTTTACACTCTGCAGAGGTGGTACAACTTTACCCACAAGTCATGTATCCCATCTAGCCTGGGTTGATCGGACCCTTAGACACTGCCGAGGTGAATGGCTAGGGATCCATTATGAGGTTTTCACAAAATACACTTAATACGAAGCAACCCTCTAAGGTTTCTAAGACGATGGTGGTGGCCCCCTGGGTGAAGTACCTTAGCCAAGAATACGACCCCATGTTAACATGGGCTGCCAGCACCTACCGCTCCCCCTCTTGCCCATCTTTCAGGTAAGGTTGCTAGGCACTAAGCATATAGAGCTATTTACCAAAGCCAGAGCCATGATAGCACTCGTAGTTGCACTGTTATCCTGGGTGGACACTCCATGTTCCAATTAATTTGAAATAATATCGTTTTAACCATCGGGTTAAAGTCATAATTGCCAATTAAATCTTTGGAACATTAAAACCAATTAATGAGTGACATTAAGAAATCATTAAGTTGAGCGGTAGCACAAATTCTGCAAAGCTTAATTATTTCCCTAGGTTAAACAAGGAATACATGTAGTAAATCTAGGAAATCCTTAATTAGGTAAACCCATCAAGTTATGCAATATATCAAAAGTAAACGTTGTTATATGCAATGAATAGGTACAAACAGAGTATGCAGAGGGAGAATCCACTTGCCTTGCTCAACAGCGTCTTGCGCGTCGTCCCCGAACGAGTTCGGATTCTCTACCACACAGTCCGCTTCTATTATAGTCGCACATCGCACATACAAGAATAAAGTATACACCCATAAATAAACATGCACCATTACATAATCATAAACCATTTTATGCACATTAACACGTCGCACTAATCACATTTTAATTACGTACTAATCGCGTAAATACTTAAGAATTCAATTATAGCTATTAATGTGAATCCTAATGGTGATTTTAGGGGTGGGTGTAATAAATATAATTTTAACTAATATTAGTTTATTTTAACACCATTAATGAAATTAAATAATACTTATTATCTTTTAATACTAATAAGTAAATTAATACCTTTTATTCCTCCTAACTCAAATTAGTTAGTATAGCAAAAATTAATTTAATAATATTAATATTCTAAAAATCTACATAAATTGGTACTTGGACTTTTTATACACAAGTGAGGATATTTTTACATAAACTAATATTTTGTTTAGTCTAGAAATCTAAGTGCTCAATTTGCGAACAAGATTATTTAACTAGCAAAAATCTATTTCCATCTACTAATGATATTTTCTCTTTTCTTTCTAAAAGAAGATATTAATTAAATAATCGGATAAATCATCTAACAATCCTATTTTATTCATATGACATGAGTTCTATACCATTTTTCTAATCCTTCAAAAATGCACCTATAATTCTCCAGATAGTTTCTAGAATTTGTCGTGACCAAAATTGACTATCAATTCTTATCTAGTATTTTTATCACCAACATACGACTATTAAATCTACGTCATATTTCTCTAAACCAAAATCAACGCGTCGATTAATATGGAATAACACGGTGCACTACTAATCGCATATTTCTAACAAATTCCGTAGCGCACACAAATACATAAATTGGAATCACATGTGTTCATATTACAACAAACAAACTATACAACATATGGATCGAATCGAAAGCACTTTATAAAATACATAAAATAAATTTGGGTCGTCAACAACCTCGGGTTCGTGCGTGTGACGGGGACGGATCGACGGGTTTCGGCCGGACGGAGAGCGGGGCTCGACTACGGACAGCGAGTGTGTCGCTCCGGCGAACTCCGGCGACGAACGGCACACTCCGGCGAACTACGGCGACGAACAGCACAGTCCGGCGAACTACGGCAACGAACGACGAGCGAGCGAGTGCGAGGAATGGGAGAGAGTTCGGGTAGGGAGGATGGGAGAGAGTTCTGCTGTCCCTTTTATACAGAGAGGGAGGGGAGAGGGGAAAGGACACCAGGGAGTGATTACTGGGCGCCGGTGGTTCTTCAATGGCCATCACAGCGACAGTTTCTAACGAGCGTAATGGAGGGAAGGAGAAACGGAAGGGTTCATGCTCCATTAACACCGAGGATGAACGGACGCGTGGTGTCGGACCTTCAACGCGAGGTCGGGACAGGGCGGCTTGGCCACAAGGCTCGGTGTCGCGCGGGCGTCCACGGCCCTGCGCAGGGGCACGCGCGGGGCACAACACAGAGCGGGCGTGCTCGGTCGGTCGACCGGCGTGCAGGGCGAGGCGTGCGGCTTGCGCGCGCGCGACGCGAGAGCAGGCGCGCTCGGCGCGGCTGGCGCGGCTCGCGCGGCTGTGCACGCGGCTGCTTGGCGAGCGCGCGGGAGGCAGAGCGCGGCGGAGCGCGCTCGGCGCGGGGAGCAGGCGCACGCGTGGGCAGAGCGCAGCGGGGCGCGCTCGCGCTGAGAGAGAGAGCGGTGGGAGGAGAGAGAGAGTGGGAGAGAGAGAAAAGTGAGGGAGAGAGAGGGCTATAGGGGCGGCGGCGGCTGGGGAGCTGGAGAGAGCAGGCGCGTGCGGCTAGGATTCTAGGGTTAGGGGGTTTTGGGCCCTGGTGGGCCGGCCGGCTGGGGTAGTTTTAGGTTTTTTTTAATTCCGAAATTCATTTTTAAAGAACTCTAAAAATCATAAAAACATTACCAAAAATATTTATAAATGGAGTACTTGTTTTTAAACTAATAATTACTATAATACTTAATTATTATATAATTACTAGTACTTCTTTTTAAAATGGATTGATATTTAAACATCCGATAAGAAATCACGCGCATGCAAAGAAAAACGATGCAAATAAATATTTAAACACTAAGAAAAATTTATTACCCTAATTAATATAATGTCTAAATTTATTATTTTAATTGATGGCTTTTATGGTGTTACAAACCTACCCCTCTTAAAAGAATCTCGTCCTCGAGATTAAGAAACTTCCGAGAATAACTGGGGAAATTCTGCTCTGAGTTCATCTTCTCTTTCCCAAGTGGCCTCATCTTCCGAATGATGACTCCACTGAACTTTGCACATGTTAATGACTTTACTCCGCGTAATTCTGCGAGATGTTTCCAAAATTCTGACTGGATACTCCGAATAAGTCAAATCCTCATTAACATTCAGTTCTTCCATGGGTAGCTGTTCCTCTGGTACTCTCAAGCACTTCTTGAGTTGTGATACGTGAAATACGTCATGCACATCCGATAAACTATCGGGTAGCTCTAACTGATAGGCTAATTCACCTTTTCTTTCCAAAATCTTGAATGGGCCAATATAGCGAGGTGATAATTTTCCTTTAACTTTAAACCTTTTCATTCCTCTCATCGGTGAAACTTTAAGGTAGACAAAGTCTCCTACTTCAAACATCAATTCTCTTCTTCTATTATCAGCATAGCTCTTCTGTCTTGACTGTGCTGTCTTCAAATTTTCTCTGATAATCTGCACTTGCTTTTCCGCCTCTTGGAGAATTTCTGGACCAAATACTTGACTTTCTCCAGTCTGATTCCAATAAAGCGGTGTTCTACACTTTCGTCCATATAGTGCTTCAAACGGTGCCATTTTGAGACTTGCTTGATAACTATTGTTATACGAAAATTCTGCATAGGGCAAACTTTTATCCCAGCTTCTACCATGCTTTAGAGCGCAAGCTCTTAGCATATCTTCCAACACTTGGTTTGTTCTTTCCGTTTGCCCATCCGTTTGAGGATGATAAGCTGAACTAAAGTTTAGCTTGGTATCCATGGACTCATGAAGTCTTTTCCAAAAGCGCGAGGTAAACTGGGTTCCTCGATCTGATACGATCTTCTTCGGTACTCCTTGCAGACAAACAATCCTCGACATGTACAACTCTGCTAACTAGGCTCCTGAGTAGGTTGTCTTCACAGGTATAAAGTGTGCTACTTTAGTTAACCTATCTACTATGACCCATATTGAATCATAGCCATCTCGAGTATGGGGTAGTCCAACTATGAAATCCATACTGATTTCTTCCCATTTCCATTCAGGTACCTTGAGAGGTTGTAGCAATCCTGCTGGTCTTTGGTGTTTGGCTTTAACTCGCTGACACATGTCACATAATGCAACATGAGTAGCAACATCTCTTTTCAAACCGTACCACCAATACTTTTCCTTAAGATCCTGGTACATCTTTGTGCTTCCAGGGTGAATAGAGTAAGCTGAATCATGAGCTTCTCTCAAAATAAGTTGGCGTAAGTGCTCGATTTCCGGTACACAGATTCTCTTCTTAAACCATATTGTGCCTTGTTCATCTTCCGTGAAATCTGGGGCTTTACCCAAACTAATCAAAGTTTTAATTTCCTTAATCTTCTCATCGGACTCTTGTCCTTTACGAATCTCTTCTTCCAAAGTAGATTCGACTTCCATCACTGTTGCTTCTACATTATTGAGAAATCCAAGGTTGAGTCGTTCCATTTCCTAGCACAATTCTTGTGACATCAAACTAGTAGTGATGTTGTTCACTTGACCCTTACGGCTCAAAGCATCAGCTACTACATTTGCTTTTCCGCGGTGATATTGTATTTCCAAATCATAATCTTTAATCAACTCAAGCCATCTTCTCTGTCTGAGGTTGAGTTCCTTCTGAGTGAATATATATTTCAAGCTTTTGTGATCCGTGACGATTTTGCACTTGTTTCCAAACATATAGTGCCTCCAAATCTTCAAAGCATGCACTACGGCAGCTAGTTCCAAATCATGCGTAGGATAATTCTTCTCATGTTTCCTCAACTGTTTGGAAGCATAAGCAATCACTTTTCCTTTTTGCATTAGCACACATCCAAGTCCAAGGTGTGATGCATCGCAATACACATCAAATCCCTTGTGGATGTCTGGCATTACCAATATTGGTGCAGTGGTTAACCTTTTCTTGAGTTCTTCAAAACAATTCTGGCAAGCTTCATCCCATTTGAACTCTTTGCCTTTCTCCAGTAGTGAGGTAAGAGGCTTCACTAACTTGGAGAAACCTTCAATAAATCTTCTATAGTATCCTGCCAATCCAAGAAAACTTCTGATCTTGGACGCATCCTTGGGTTGCTTCCAATTTAGTATCTCACTAATCTTTCCTGGGTCCACTTTAATTCCACCATCGGTAACAATATGCCCTAAGAAAGCAACTTCTTTCAACCAAAAATCACACTTCGAGAATTTTGCGTACAGTTGGTTGTCACGAAGCTTTTGTAGGACTAGCCTTAGATGATCTTCGTGTGTTTCTTCATTCGGAGAATATATCAGTATGTCGTCAATGAATACGACCACAAACTGATCCAGATATTCCATGAATACTTTATTCATCAAGTTCATAAAGTATGCTGGTGCATTAGTCAGTCCAAACGACATGACCAAAAACTCATATAATCCATATCTCGTCGTGAAGGCTGTCTTCGGTACATCTTCTGCTCGAATCTTTAACTGATAATATCCCGATCTCAGATCTATCTTCGAGAATATCTTAGCTCCCTTCATTTGATCGAATAAATCTTCAATCCGAGGTAATGGATATTTATTCTTGATGGTTACTTCATTCAAACTTCTATAATCAACGCACATTCTTCTCGAACCATCCTTCTTGTTCACAAATAGCACTGGGGCTCCCCAAGGTGATGAACTTGGGCGAATAAAACCTTTTTCTAGTAATTCTTCTATTTGTTTCTTCAGTTCTACTAAATCTTTGACATCCATTCTATAAGGTCTTTTTGAGATAGGTGCGGTTCCGAGTACTAATTCAATAGAAAACTCTATATCACGGTCAGGTGGCATATCTGGCAATTCCTCCGAAAATACGTCTGGGTATTCGCACACTACTTTGATATTTTCCAAGGGCTTTTCTTCCAAGTGATTGATCACTGTCTTCCCTTTTTCATCTGTTGACTTGTCTATGTTAACTTGGATTCTTTCACCTTGAGGACTTGTCAACATAATTATTCCATTGGCACACCGTATCACTCCATCACAACTTTTCAACCAGTTGCAACCAAGAATCACATCAATCCCGTTGGATCCTAGGACCACTGGGTCAACTGTAAAGTCTATTCCTTGAATCTTGATATTAACATGAGGGCATGAGTGTGTGGCCTTCATGTCACCTCCCGGTGAACTAATGTGTAATATCCTCTTCAGAGGGTACTTAGGTATGTTATGTTTTTCCACAAATGACTCAGTTATAAATGAATGTGATGCTCCAGAGTCAAATAAAACTGATGCAGGTATGGAGTTAACAAGGAACATACCATACACTATGTCGGCATCCTCAGGCACTGATTCCGCAGTGACGTGATTGACCCTTCCTCAGCTCTAGTTCTGCGGAGTCTTGTTCTGAGCAGATCCACGAGCGGGGGTGTTCTGGTCATTCCTCTGAGTATTACTCCTTTAGGGTGTTTGCTGGTTATGCCTTGGGCAATTGTTGGCATAGTGGCCTAGCTCACCGCACTTGAAGCATCCATTGGGTTGGACAGGTGCGTTGTTCCTGGCCTGCGTGTTGCTGGTGCCACCTTGACGGTTCTGTGAATTTCCACTAGACCTTGGTTGGTCTGGGGGTTGCTCCTTTGTTGATTCTGATTATTTCTCTGGCTTTGCTGTCCAGAGCGTTGCACTTGATAATTATTTCCACCCTGATTTCCAGAGTGGAACTGCGAACCTTGAGCATTATTTGGACGAGTGTTCCTGCTGGACTGACCTTGGAATTTTCTCTTATGGTCAGATAGCTCCTTCCTTTTGCTTTCAAGGCCAATTGCCTTGTTCAGGAGTGTCTGGAAGATGGGGAATGTGTGACTCTGAAGTTGATAGTTCAGAGGTCCAATCAACCCTTCCAGGAAACGCTCTTGGCGCTTCTCATCAGTGTCCACTTCCTCAGGGGCATAACGTGAAAGCTGAGTGAAGCGATCACGATACTCGCTGACAGTCATATTCCCTTGAGTAAGGGAAAGGAACTCCTTCTTTTTCAACTTCATAATTCCCGAAGGAATGTGGTGAGCGCGGAAGTTCTCTTGGAACTCCTGCCAGGTTATTGTATCAGCATTGGGATGTGCCGCTGTGAAGGCATCCCACCAATCGGACGCAGCTCCCTCGAGTCTTCCCGAGGCGTACAAGACCTTCTCCCGGTCGTTGCACTGAGTTATGTCCAGCTTTTTCCCAATGACTTTGAGCCAGTCATCGGCGTCTAGAGGATCAACCGCATGAGAAAATGTCGGCGGGTGATGACTCATGAAGTCCCGGTGCTTATCTCTGGCCGAGGGTGCATACTTCTGCTGCTGGGGTTGCTGATTCTGTTGGTTCTGTTGTAATTGCTGAACCGCAGCAGTAAGTCCTTGCAGAATCTGCATTTGGGCGGCGATGAACTGCTCCATGTTGGGATTAGGTGGTGGCGGTGGTGGTGGTGCTTGTTATCCACGCTGGTTCCGGTTGTTAGGTCCTTGACGTTGGTTCACCATCTGATTTGTTAGGAAGTGAAGTCCTTAGAAAAGTGAGGAGTAGAAAAGATTCTAGAGGGAAAATAGCTTAAGTTTTACAAATTTTATATGTTCTTATGGCCATCATTCCATAAGACCATAGCACTCAAACAAAGATTCAAATCAAACATTTCAACCAATCACCATCACATGGTTGTTATTTATTAATATAAAAAAACTTATAGATAGTTTCATCGTCTAACGCGAAGTATAACTTATTACATCATAGTCAAAAAAAACTTAAAGCAGCCTGGTGACTGATCCGGGCTCTCCATAGCGCAGCCTCTTGCGGGGAGGAGACAACGCCACAGCGGGGACCTGAGCTTCTGGCGGATTCAGTCCTTGCAGTTGGGCTTCCAAGGCTGCAATCCTGGCGTGGACATTCTCCAACTCCAAGTGCACACTGTAGAGGTCCAGAGTGGCACTGTCCAGGTCGGTGTTGAGACCGGCCACTACACCAGCTAGGGTGTTGAGGCGGTCCTCACCAGGCTCACCTGGGACAATGTTGGTCTGGCTTTCTCCACGCAGGCGCTGAGGAAGATGCCTAAACCTCGTGTTCTGCAGCTGCTGCCGGTAGGTGTGGCTGAGCGACCACAGGGTCTGACGGGTAGCATCGCTGACCGAGGCAGCATAGGTGGACAGCGGTATCAGGGACTCGTGAGCAGACAGAGTCCTGAATCCCCTGTCACCTGCATCCATCACCCTGACATGGATGCGAGTGATGTAATAGCAAGCCCAGGGAGGCTCGCTCACTCGCCTCGTCTCGTACAGGGGGTGGACGTAGGCTCCTAGCTCGTGAAGCACCTCCTGCAGCAGGTTGGGGAAGTGCCCCGTTTCGAACATTGATGTGTAATGTTCGACAACTGGACCAATCCCCATGAAGTGGTCCTGCTGGGCGTAGTCAGCTTCCTGGTTGACGTGCTCATCCTCTCCATCGTCATCGTCGTCGTCATCCTCGTCATCGCCGTCTCCGGAGTCGTCGAGATCGTCGCATCCAGGTGCAGGTGCTTGGAAGGCTGGTGCCGACGATGCTGACGTCGATGACCCAACTGCGAAGGCCAGGGACTCGGCCAACGGGGTGGGGGTCGGCAGCTGCTCCTCCGAGCTGTCCTCCAGGTTGATCACGTTCTCCACTCGGACGGGAGGGAGATTCGCTGGAGCTTCCTCGACTACCACTGGGTAGACCGAGATCTGCCGGGGCTGAGGGGCGTAGTTGGTGTTGACGCGAGTGGTTTGGATAGTGCGAACCATCTACAAGAGAAGAGTCAACTTAGTTGAATTTCAAAGAGGTAAGATTGATAAAGGAATTTATAGGAATGAAATTAGCAAGTTTTGAACAACTAGGCTTTCCATTTCTAACTAATCTAACGACCTAGGGTCAGCATGGCTTTGATACCACTTCTGTCACACCCGGTTCCAGGGGGTAGAACCGAGCGCATACCATATGTGTGCCAGGATCCATTTCCACACATATGTTGACGTCACAAGTGTAATATATCAAAAGACAATGCAATAAAGGCATAAAGAGAGTATAAAACTTTATTACATCATCTGAAACATTGTGTCTTAAACAAGTATCACATCAAAGTTAAGCGAAAATAAACAACTGGGCAATCTTCCACAGGAAGTTGACCGGCGCATCGTTAGACTTTAGAATTCTTCGTCGATAAATTCTCCATCAAAGTCTCCAGCATCACCCTCTGATCAAAATATTAGCAAGGGTGAGCTCACTTATGGTCGGGGCTCAGCAAGTGGGGGAAAATTTTAATGCAGGTATAACAAGGTGAGGCTAAGGTTGAGCAGTAAGCATTTAAGTTGGTCTACATTTTATTATCAACACCTGTCTTACTAATAAGAGTGAATTCCATATATCCAATTAAACAACGGAATATGAATATAACAAAAACACTTAAGTGAAACCACTTAAGCAAATTATTGGCAGATCATCGGATCTCAAATTAATTCCATCTTCAAGTTCAATTATCATGTGAGGAGTCCAGGTCACTCATAACCGGGAGCACGGCTGATATATCAGTTTTACACTCTACAGAGGTGGTACAACTTTACCCACAAGTCATGTATCCCATCTATCCCGGGTTGATCGGACCCTTAGACACTGTCGAGGTGAATGGCTAGGGATCCATTATGAGGTTTTCACAAAATACACTTAATACGAAGCAACCCGCTAAGGTTTCTAAGAAGATGGTGGTGGCCCCCTGGGTGAAGTACCTTAGCCAAGAATACGACCCCATGTTAACGTGGGCTGCCAGCACCTACCGCTCCCCCTCTTGCCCATCTTTCAGGTAAGGTTGCTAGGCACTAAGCATATAGAGCTATTTACCAAAGCCAGAGCCATGATAGCACTCGTGGTTGCACTGTTATCCTGGGTGGACACTCCATGTTCCAATTAATTTGAAATAATATCGTTTTAACCATCGGGTTAAAGTCATAATTGCTAATTAAATCTTTGGAACATTAAAACCAATTAATGAGTGACATTAAGAAATCATTAAGTTGAGCGGTAGCACAAATTCTGCAATGCTTAATTATTTCCCCAGGTTAAACAAGGAATACAGGTAGTAAATCTAGGAAATCCTTAATTAGGTAAACCCATCAAGTTATGCAATATATCAAAAGTAAACGTTGTTATATGCAATAGGTACAAACAGAGTATGCAGAGGGAGAATCCACTTGCCTTGCTCAACAGCGTCTTACGGGTCGTCCCCGAACGAGTTCGGATTCTCTACCACACAGTCCGCTTCTATTATAGTCGCACAACGCACATACAAGAATAAAGTATACACCCATAAATAAACATGCACCATTACATAATCATAAACCATTTTATGCACATTAACACGTCGCACTAATCACATTTTAATTACGTACTAATCGCGTAAATACGTAAGAATTCAATTATAGCTATTAATGTGAATCCTAATGGTGATTTTAGGGGTGGGTGTAATAAATATAATTTTAACTAATATTAGTTTATTTTAACACCATCAATGAAATTAAATAATACTTATTATCTTTTAATACTAATAAGTAAATTAATACCTTTTATTCCACCTAACTCAAATTAGTTAGTATAGCAAAAATGAATTTAATAATATTAATATTCTAAAAATCTACATAAATTGGTACTTGGACTTTTTATACACAAGTGATGATATTTTTACATAAACTAATATTTTGTTTAGTCTAGAAATCTAAGTGCTCAATTTGCGAACAAGATTATTTAACTAGCAAAAATCTATTTTCCATCTACTAATGATATTTTCTCTTTTCTTTCCAAAAGAAGATATTAATTAAATAATCGGATAAATCATCTAACAATCCTATTTTATTCATATGACATGAGTTCTATACCATTTTTCTAATCCTTCAAAAATGCACCTATAATTCTCCAGATAGTTTCTAGAATTTGTCGTGACCAAAATTGACTATCAATTCTTATCTAGTATTTTTATCACCAACATACGACTATTAAATCTACGTCATATTTCTCTAAACCAAAATCAACGCGTCGATTAACATGGAATAACACGGTGCACTACGAATCGCATATTTCTAACAAATTCCGTAGCGCACACAAATACATAAATTGGAATCACATGTGTTCATATTACAACAAACAAACTATACAACACATGGATCGAATCGAAAGCACTTTATAAAATACATAAAATAAATTTGGGTCGTCAACAACCTCGGGTTCGTGCGTGTGACAGGGACGGATCGACGGGTTTCGGCCGGACGGAGAGCGGGGCTCGACTACGGACAGCGAGTGTGTCGCTCCGGCGAACTCCGGCGGCGAACGGCACACTCCGGCGAACTACGGCGACGAACAGCACAGTCCGGCGAACTACGGCAACGAACGACGAGCGAGCGAATGCGAGGAATGGGAGAGAGTTCGAGTAGGGAGGATGGGAGAGAGTTCTGCTGTCCCTTTTATAGAGAGAGGGAGGGGAGAGGGGAAAGGACACCAGGGAGTGATTACTGGGCGCCGGTGGTTCTTCAATGGCCATCACAGCGACAATTTCTAACGAGCGTAATGGAGGGAAGGAGAAACGGAAGGGTTCATGCTCCATTAACACCGAGGATGAACGGACGCGTGGTGTCGGACCTTCAACGCGCGGTCGGGACAGGGCGGCTTGGCCACGAGGCTCGGTGTCGCGCGGGCGTCCACGGCGCTGCGCAGGGGCGCGCGCGGGGCACAGCACAGAGCGGGCGTGCTCGGTCGGTCGACCGGCGTGCAGGGCGGGGCGTGCGGCTTGCGCGTGCGCGACGCGAGAGCAGGGGCGCTCGGCGCGGCTGGCGCGGCTCGCGCGGCTGTGCACGCGGCTGCTTGGCGAGCGCGCGCGAGAGGCAGAGCGCGGCGGAGCGCGCTCGGCGCGGGGAGCAGGCGCGCGCGTGGGCAGAGCGCGGCGGGGCGCGCTCGCGCTGAGAGAGAGAGCGGTGGGAGGAGAGAGAGAGTGGGAGAGAGAGAGAAGTGAGGGAGAGAGAGGGCTGTAGGGGCGGCGGCGGCTGGGGAGCTGGAGAGAGCAGGCGCGCGCGGCTAGGATTCTAGGGTTAGGGGGTTTTGGGCCCTTGTGGGCCGGCCGGCTGGTGTAGTTTTACGTTTTTTTTTAATTCCGAAATTCATTTTTAAAGAACTCTAAAAATCATAAAAACATTACCAAAAATATTTATAAATGGAGTACTTGTTTTTAAACTAATAATTACTATAATACTTAATTATTATTTAATTACTAGTACTTCTTTTTAAAATAGATTGATATTTAAACATCCGATAAGAAATCACGCGCATGCAAAGAAAAACGATGCAAATAAATAGTTAAACACTAAGAAAAATTTATTACCCTAATTAATATAATGTCTAAATTTATTATTTTAATTGATGGCTTTTATGGTGTTACAAGGATCCTCTCTACCGAAGGTCCCCGAGACGAAGATACCATCTGAGAGCCATAATGACAAATACCGAAGCTACCACCGAAAGACGACCGCTTCGGCTTAAGGTGGCGATGAAGGTCAAGCATGATGCTGAGCAGAAGAGGAAAAGACTAGTTAATCCCTTATGACTTATGTTACGATTGTGTATACAAATTGAGGTCACAAATGTATTTTCACCCGGGCTGCGTCCCGCGCCTATAAATAGGTGAACAGTACCCCCGTATTGTTTATGCTAGATTGTAATTGCTCTCGCATCAACACCTTTGAAGTAGCCAAAGGTATCAATGTAATATAAATTATGTTAATGTTCACGAGTATATCATGAAATACATATATGAATGAATGAATAGATTTCATATATTACATTTATGTATTCTTATTCTCAAAAATGATGAAGGTGTGTCCTTCATGACCTTCGTCTGAAGATCGTTATATCTAAAAGGCGATAATGCTTCAGAGGATGAAGGCCCTTAACCTTTAACAATTGTGTTGCCTTGTTCTTGATTCACAACATTTGAAAACAACGTGAACAACACTAGTCTTCACTATGTGTAGGATATACTATTAAGATGACTCTTTCTTTTAATTCCATCAAAGGTGCCTTTAATATTCCAAAGAAAACTTTAGGAAAGAGGGATCCTCTAAGCGGCAGAATGGGCCAATATGTCAGCATGCTCATTGTCCAACCACGGGATATTTTCATTGAGAACCCTTCAAAAGAGGACTCCATTCATTGGACCATATCAAGGTACTTTTCAAAGACTGGTTTCTTTGCCTTACTTGACTTGTCCACCATGGTTGTGATGACCTGAGAGTTTGATTTTAGGACTGCTCTTCTTACACCCATTGCCTTAAGTTTCGTCAAGCCTAGCAGTAGGGATTCATATTCTGCTATGTTGTTTGTGCACTAAAAAATTGCTGCTTCGCAGCATATGATGCCTTTACATTGGATGGTGAAATAACAATAGCTGCAACACCAGCCCTAAAGAATCTCCATGAACCATCATAGAAAACTGTCTAAACAGCTTCGTCTAATGAACTAGCTTTGTCTTGCGGTCTAATTATCCAATCAGGAACCAAATCTGCTAGTGGATGAGATTCAATAAATGATCTATTCACAAAATCAAACATGGGCTCATTGAATTATGCTGCCCAATTTCCAATTCGGCCCAAAACTTCTTTGTTTCTTAAAATATATTAATGTGGCTGGGACAAAGGTAGGATGATGTTGTGAAAATAATGTTGAAGCTTCCTTGAAGTCATCAAGATTGTATATAGAACTTTTCCATTTATGTGTACATTCTCTTGGATGGCCCCACACAACAAACACAAAGTACACAAACATTTACCTTTTGATTCCTTCTTCAACCATTTGAACCAGAGCAACACTCGCAGTAGATTACAAAGCTAACACATAAAGCAGGAGAGGAGCCCCTAGCGATGGTGGGGAGAGAGTTGTTAGCTTAATCAGATAGTTCTTCAAGTCTTCGAAACCTTGCTGCTGAGATGGTCCGCACTGAAAAATTCTTTCTGATTTCAATACTTCGAAGATTGGTAAGCTTCATTCTATAGATCTCGAGATGAATCTATTTAGAGAGGCAAGCCTTCCTGCTAGCTTATGTGCTCCTTTTCTTGACTTTGGTGGTTCTATCCGAAGTATGGCCTCAATTTTTGTGTGGTTTTGCTTCAATCTGTTTTGATACAAGGAATCCTAGAAACATGCCCTTTTTTACTCCAAACAAACACTTTTCGGGGTTCAGTTTCTGTGGCGGAACCGCCCGAATTATTCCAGCTTAAGTGCCTAAGTCACGCCTCAAGGGTCATAACACACTTAAATTGGAATAACCCGTCCGTCCCTCAGATCTAGTCTGATAAAGCCACTTATCTAGGATCAAATTCCACAATCTCACTCGAAGGTGAGTCACAGAAGAAAATACAATAAAACAGGAAACCTCAAATTAAGTACTGCAGTTATTACATGAATCAGAGTTTTTCAAGTTGCTGATAAGAGTTCATAAAATAAAATGCAGCGGATAATCGATGTCGTCGCTAGCGAGGAAATGGGCAAGGCCTAGCCCACTACTCCTCATGCTCCTCTACTGTCGGAGCAGCATCCCACTCGACCGTCCAACCCGGTGGCAGGGTGGTAGGCCAAGTCACACCGTCAACCATATCCTGAAGCGTACCTGCAAAAATTATGCCACAAGCAAGGCTGAGTATACTAATACTAAGCTAGACTTATCCGGTGTGAGGAATCTACTCCTCTACCTCTAGATCGTGCAGCTGTTTGGCTGAGGGGTTTGGTTTGCCAAAAGCACTAGCTGTTTCTAAAATCAAGTTTTAGCTTTTCCATTTTTAACATCGTTAGCTTTACTAAGTTTGCTTCTTCTAAGCATACATGGTAACAAGCATTTAGTGCAATCAACAAATTGTCTCATGTATCCTCATTTCACTTCTTACTCAATGTAGTACAAGGGGTCAAGCAGTCTCATTAGCTGCGAGAAGCAGATAATCCGAATCAAGTTTTATCCTTGCAAGGTAAACCTTAACACATGACATGTTAGGGTACTCCGACCCCACACGTGTTAACCGTCCCCATCGATTCCCTGTTCGCGTCCAGGCCTCACCGCCTTGGCATACAATGCTCCACTGACCCCGGCTGCCGCCGTGCAGTGACCGCACTTGTAACCACCATAGCTAGCATGGGAGACCTAGTCTCAGGTCGCGTGAGGGATAAAGTCCGCGCCCGGCTTCACTCAGGTACTAGTTTTATCGGTTACCATATTTCCCGACATGTGCTTAGTACGTTCAAACGCTTGACTCAGGTATCCACACATTAATCCTTAATTCCTTTTTCCCGTCTTATGGACAAGGCATTCACCCTAGATCCAAGTCCATAGACCATCATAGATCCCGTTATCAAGATGAATACATTCAATTCCTGACCTCACGCGAGTGCTAGAAAAATCACTTGACTTCTACCGAGATCCTGATTAGCATAGCAGCTACTCGACCTAGCATACTAGTATTCATCTCAAAAAGGAATCCTAAGTTCATGCAACTAAGGTTTCAAGCAATTCCTACACTTAAGTGCACATTGCAATCCTACAAACATTAAGTGTAGTAAAGTAGCATATAATAACATGGTTATGCATAAAACCGGGGCTTGCCTTTAATTGCTGGGGCTGCGGGGAGATCCTTGCTGGCAGCCTCAGGAGCTTGCTCCTGGCCTTCTTCTAGGACAATTCCTTGCTCGGGGATGAGCACGTACTCTCCGTTAGCGAGATTACAATCTAATGAATGCAATGGGTAAGATACATGCATGATATGATATGTGCTTTAGCAATTAAACTTTGATGGTGAATGATCCACTTAAATTAGATAGAGTTAAATCTTGTTACACAAGATTTTTGGTGGTATACTTAGTAATTTAGATCACACTCAGTTAAACTAAGTGGTAAGTTCATTTTGGTGTTCCACTGAATTCTTTTTAAGTCTTATTGACAATTGTCAAGATTTCAAGTTGGACTTATTGGGGCAAAGTTTATATTTCCTTTCTTTCCCTTGATTTCCTTTATGTTTTTAGAGTGGATTTGAACTACAAGTTATCTTAATAAATTTCCAAAAATTCTGCAAAAATTACAGCGGCTTCTTATTGGTATATAATTCTCTGTCTCAAAATTTAGGGTTTAAAAAGTGAGGGGTTCTCTCTGTACAAAATTATCAAATATTAGGGCAGAGGGGGTGTTTTGAACTACAACTCCGTTTTAACAGAGGGTTATTCTCTAAGACATATTTTTGCTGGCATCTAGATGTTATGACATGACTTTGCACAAAGTTTTAGCCATTAATACTTATTAGTTTTTTTTACCATGATTTTCTAAAGTTTCTAGCCAAAGGGGTGCTTTCTACTACCACCATATTTGAAAAATATCAAACAACAGATTTCTAATTTTTCCTAGCTTCTTCTTTGCGCAAGAGCAATCATTCTTGAACTAAATGGCCTTCTTCATGAAGTATTGGCAATGGGTAGTATTTTGCAGCTATCAATTGGGTTTTACAATTTTCTCTGGTAGCCTACTTCATTACCTTTCTGGTAAAATTTTATTTGCCCATTATTGCACTATTTTTGGTTTGCTCATGATTTATTTGAATTATGGCTCAATATCAAATTTTATTTGTTTATCCTACTTAAAATGATGGGCTGGGGTGTTTATTATTTTTGTAGTGTGGTTCTGGTGGTTACAAGTCCATTGGATTTTTATTAACAATTTTGGGTCTAATTTTATAACTCCAATAATTATTTTGTAGTTGAAAAAATGCTAAATAAAATATTTCACTTTAAATCTCTTCTGGACTAGGGGTCCCTTATTTTTCCTAGGTTCTCTGTAACTTAAGTAGACTAGGAAAAATAATTTTGTCCACTGGTCATTAATTCTAAGGCCTTTCTGATTTTCCTAAGTTTTGAGCAAAAATAGCTTTTAATAGATATCCCCCCTAAATTTTTTCAATACAGGGATTCTCACTATTTTAAACAGTGTTTAAATGGGTTTTGAACATCTACAAATTTTCATAAGTTCAGCACAGAAGCATAACTAATTTTCCTTAATTAAACAAGGTTTGGTCAGTTTCTGTATTTAATTCTAAACTCTAAAATTTAGAACAGAAAGCATGGGGTTTAGCATTTTTAGTTGGTAGTCCATAATATTTAGAATCCAGAAAAATTAGTTTGACAATTTTTGGTTAAGTATTTCTCAAGTTATGGATTTCCTAAGTTTTCTATTCATTGAAAATAATAAACAAAAATGATTAAATGGAAAACTACTTTGCAACGGGGTCCCTGGCGTGTGTTTTTAAGTTTCCTTACAGGACTAGTCCTTGGGCTACTATTCAATTGACTCGCTGACAATTCAGAAAACCCCCTAGGTTCTTCTAATCCTAAACGAGGTCCTTCCCCCAATTTAAACAGTACCCACGGCAGAAGAAAGGGCGGAGGGGCTTACGGCGGCGAGACTGCTCCGGTGAGGTGGCCGATGGTGTAGGGGAGGTCCTGAGGGTCACGGTGATGTGCGGGTCGCCATCGGGGATGGTCGGAGTCGACCGGTCCATGTGCGCAGGCGGGGCAGCTCGTCGACGGCGAGGAGTCCGGCCTATCCAGGCACAATTGACCAATCAAACGGGTCAGCGAGCTTCACCAGGGATCAAGGAGGGTGTGTGTGCGCGAGGAATTGAAGAACGACTCACCGGATTGCTCGGTCTACGCGCGCGGGCGGGCGGCCGAAGTTCGGTGAGGGCGATCTTGGCCTTCCGGTGAAGTTCTGCCGGGTCCGAGGGCTGGAAAAGCTTCACAAGCTAATGGTGAAGCTAACCGAGTTGCTGGCGCGGCTTGGAAGTGACTGGAGTGAGCTGGCCACGGTTGTTGAGGCTCTGGCGGGCAATGGCAGGCAGAAAAGAGCTCGCCGGAGCTAAGGAGGGGCGTCTAGCCGGCGAAGGTGAGCACGGGGTGAAGTGAGGCAACGCCCGAGGTGGCTTTATAGGCATGGGTGGGCACTGGCGAGGGCGAGGGCGCGCGGTGGACTTGACTGAACGCTTGGGGCGAGCGCGCGCGCGGGTTGGGCGGACCGCCAGCGTGCCAACCAGGGTCGAACACGTGTGCCCGTTCGTTCTACCCAAGTTCTGGCGCGTGTGGTCATTCATCCGAGCCTGCTCTCGCTTTGGTCAGTGCACAAAACCTCTTCTCCTCTCTACAAGTACAGATCTTGTGTGGGGGTCATACGATTTTGCTACTAGTTTCAGAGATTTGGAGCCCAGAAATCCAGTGTGTCTCTCTGCTCAAACCCGAGGCAAATCCAGGGTTTTGTCGTGGTCTAGGGCTTGCGTCCCAATGCCATCTTTTGGCACTTGCAGAGGGGTTAGTAGAACACGTTTTTGTCAATGGGGTCATTAGGATTTGAGCTAGGGATCAAGGTCAACATGCTTGGTCTTTGGCTCAAGGTCTGAAATTCATAATTTGATTTTTCAGAATTCCCTATTGGGTCCCTACTTGAGAAGCTTGCTTGGGGTATTAGTTAAATTATTTTGGCCAAGCTTCCTTAATCTTTATTGTTGCTTATTAAATATACTTCAATGTTTATATTTGGCCCAAGCATGATTCTATATTTTTCATACTCTTTTGTCTTTTCTCTTCAAACTTTGCTTATAGAGCTCAATTAGGGTTGTTATTAGGGTTTGAACATTTTGCCCTTTTGAAACTCATTTGTTTTTGAACATGATGCTTTTATGTATAAACTTAGTGGATCCTTTATTCTTAAGTCAATTTGATGCTCATGCTCATTTTTGGTTCACATAACATGATGGTTCTTGGGTTAGCACTTGAGAGAAACCCTAGGTGACACTGGGGTGTCACAGTTTCAAGCCTGCTCTTCAGAAGTTAGTGAAGGTCTCTTGTAGATCTGAGATATGACTTTGTTGCTTCATACACCTGACAATGATTTCATCAACATAAGTTAAAACATTTATGTCGAGCTGTGTACTTAGCACCTTCGATGTCATTCTGCTGAAGCTTCTGCTAGTGTTCTTGAGCCCCTCAGAAATCTAAAGGTAACAATAAGTGCCACTAGGGGTTATGAAGCTAGTCTTCGGCACATCTTCTTTTTTCATCCAGATATGATGATATGTCGAATAACAATCTAGTAAACTCATGAGTTTCGAAGTAGCTGCTGCATCTACTAAGGAATCAAATATTGGTATTGGAAATTCATCCTTCGAGCATGCCTTGTTGAGGTCCCTAAAATCAATACACATTCTCCACTGGCCATTGGAATTTTTGACCATGATAGTATTAGCCAACCAAGCTTGGTATGGAACTTCTCTTATAACTCCAGAAATTGAACAATCTTTTTGACTTTAGCCTTTGCATCTTTTGGTTTGTCCTCAGACATCTTGTGAAGCTTCTGCTTTTGTTGCCTACTACTCAGATCAACATTTAGAGTTTGCTCAATTATGCTTCTATCAACTCCACACAAATTATTTGCTGACCAAGCAAAGACATCGTTGTTTTTGGAATAGAAATCTCTTGAGATTGGATTCTTTCTTAGAGTTAATTGGTTGTTTGAGAAAACCCTTTGGTCTACAACATCTTATAGAGGTGAACTGGCTTTGGCTAATCTGTCGAAGATGCTTTCTCTTTTATTTGTTTCTTAGATTCCTGAGATTGTGCTTTGGCTTCATCTATGTTATAGACGATTCTCAGCTCTTGCAGGGTGCCTTCTGCCCTTCTTGCTACTTCTTGACTACCATATACTGATATAACTCCTTGGTTACTCGGTATCTTCATGCAGAGGTAAGCTGAATGCAAGGCTGCTTCGTATGTTGAGATTTCGACTTCCAATGATTGCTTAGTACGGGAAGTCCATATTAACCTCTTTTGTCCTTGTATTGTTGACATAATCGAAGGTGATAGGTGTCACACCCGGGTTTCAGGGCACCAAGACCCGGGCGCGAACATAATCACCAGGTGTGCTGGGACCAAGTCTCACAAATATAATGAATCATGGCGCAGGATCGAATGTCACATCTTTACTACATAACGTGAGTTATGTACAAAATAAATAAATAATTACATTGAAAGGAGACAACGATCCAGCAACCCAAAGTTGACTGGGAGACGACGGCATAGACCTCTCACGAACACATCACAGCATCCTCCATGTGCCTCATCTTGTGGTACCTGTTCTTGACTTGTGGGGAGGGGTGTGAGACAGCAAGGGTGAGATCACATGTGTTCTTTGCTCAACAAGTTGTGGGGAATAATGTGCATGAACTCGCCAAAGGTGGGAGTTCATGTGAAGTGTAAGGCTGATCAACAATAAGGTTTAAAGCTGAGCATTGCTTTTATTAAGTTGGTCAAATTTTATTAGCAATTACTAGATGTAAGTAAATACCAAACCATAATAATAATAGACAAAATTAATAATAAATCCCATGCAATGCAAATGACAAATTGAATTTAGTTCCATAATTTGATCATGCGAGAGTCATGAGCTGCTCATGACCGTGAGCACAGCTAGTATACCAGTTTTACACTCTGCAGAGGTGGTAACCTGTACCCACTAGTCGTTATCCCATGTCGCTAGAGTTAGCTAGACCCTTAGACACTTCCAAGGTGAATGGCTAGGGATCCACTACGAGGCCTTTACAAAGTTCCACTAGCTTCAGAAAACCCGCTACAGTTTCTAGGAAGAGCAATCCCTCGTCTCATCGTCATCGCAGCAAAATCAACCCAGGAACCTCCCTGCACGCCAACTCCCCTACTGCCCTTGCCCCTATCGGGTAAGTAGTCCTCCAGTAGCTTTCCTTGTTAGTCAGCAAAGGGCGTCCCATTCCACCATTGTGGTGGCACGTGTTTCTCAAGTTAAGCTCCATGTTTCAATTAAAATTAATGATCTTGACATGAACAATAAATAAAATAATAGAATAATTGGAACATGGACATAATGTGATATTAATTCCCACAATCATATAGAGCAATAGCAAAACTACCCAAATAGTTTAGGGGTAAATAAGGTAATAAGATAATCAGACTAGGATGACCTATTGGGTCCCATCAAAATTAAACCTATGCATGAATAAATGATTATAAAGAACATTATTGGGTAATAAAAGTGATCAAGGGCACAACTTGCCTGGGACTTGAGATTCTAGGTACATGGATGATCTTCAGGTGACTCATGACCTTGCGCTAGTCGTAGCAATACAAACAAACATGGTATAGACAAAATTAACATCACACCAAACATAAGAATAAATTGCATAATAATAATATATGCGTTGCTACGAGATCGTGGGTTCGGGAACCACTAAATTCGGAGTTAAGGTTAAAAATATATGTTTTCTGAAGTTTTAGGTGCTTACACAATGAAACTATATTCTATGGTGATTATTATAAACCATGTGAGGAGAGTTTACAAATACATAGCTAATTTAACTTTAATCGAAGTTATAACTTAATTATAGATTATATTTTAGTCCAGTCATAAATGGACCAAAAAATGCTATATTAACTTAGATTAGGGCAGTTACTTTAATAAACATAGGTTGGGCAAGTTAGTTAGTCATTTTTGAAAACATGTTATATGATAAAATAATGCTATTAATGCGTAGGCAATCTAATTACGAAGCTATCACAACTGGAACGGACCAAATCGGAGCTCAAAGTGTAGAAGATATGATTTTTTGCAAGTTTCTAGATTTATTTTCATATTAAAAATCAATTTTGGAATTTATTTTAGAATTTTCTGGAATTAATGGGATGCGACCACTATTTCCTGGAAGCTTGCGGCCTAAGGTGTAAAAATTAGGGACCCAATTTAAATGATCCTAAACTTGCTCATGATGGCTAGTTAATTTGAACGGAGTCTAGGGTAAAATTACACAGTTGTATATCTCGGACATGTCTGCGCCATCAGATCGTAGATCAACAGCCATGATTAGAGCGACTTTAAGGCCGAACCGGTAGGTGCCCAAATCCATCGATCAAGTGATCTATGGCCTAGATTTAAAGCGCGAAGCGGAATCATCCGTTTTAATCTCAACCGTCGATCCATAGATCACTCGTCCATGCTCCATCTCCAACCTTACGATACCGGACAGGGTGGTGGCGCCATGCCGAGCCCATGGCAGGGCAACACGACAACCAACAACAATGAAGCCAACAAGTTCCGAGCCAAGACAAGGATACAAATCAGGTTCTTGGGAATAGAAATAGCTACTGGATGATCTACACTGGCGTATTGTGTGGGATAGACAAAACTACTCCGGCAACCATCACCGAGCACTGAGACGTTAGCCATTAGCTTAATAACTAGCATGTGCATAGGTACCTTGTAGTGAACACGTCGATAAGTGCTCGGGATCAGAGGTGAAGCGTCGACTCCACACCAAGGTGGCACTCCAACCATCGTGATCCGCTAACCCCGGCGTCCAACTGTCCATTATAGCCATGCTCTCTTCATGTTAACTTGATGGAGCAGGAGGTGCCCTGACTGATCCTATATATCCACGGGAGTGGACAAGGGTCCGAGGTGCCCAGTCCAAAAACCCAAGGCTGATCCAGTTTTTTGCAACAAACCACGACAAACGCGGCGACAGCAGGCCCTTCCTGGGATGGCTCTGTTCATTATGGTAAAGAGGTAGAGGAACATGCTGACACATTGGGCCCACACAGCAAACACCATCGTCTGTCACCATGTGCAGGGGACGTCCCAATCTATGTGGATGGCCAGAAAAAAGAAACGAATAATAGATAGGTTGCCTGGGCCATTGTAACACCCCGGAATCCACAAACACCCCGAAATGCTACTGAACTACACTTATGACACCCGCATGTAAAATTTCAGCAACATCTCCTTTGCAAAATCGCATAAATGAGGGGGCAACCGTGTATAATCATATATCATGCCAGAAAACAAGTAAGTATTATTAATCGGCTAGCAAAAGGAAGTTAAACATACGATATGAACTGAATTAACCAGTGCGCACGACTAGTTAAAAAAAACAAACATCCTTTGACAACAAGTTTCTAATTAAATCATGGTTGCGCCTGGGTAGCGTTATTATGAGAGTGAAAGTGGACGTGCTTCTACTCCCCTCATTCCCAACATATATCAAGCACCTGCATTGAGTAATGCAAGAGTGAGATGACACATCTCAGCAAATAAAATAATAACAAACTGTTCAACCACATAAGAACATTGTTTTACCACCACTTGATTTCACAACCCTCTTATTACGAAGATGCAGCACGAATACAACGTACAACACACCAAGTTATCACACCTCGCAGGTAGAAACCACAATAGTAACATAGTAATGTCACTTCATACATACCTCATGAGTGCAAATGTCTGCAAATGCAAGGATGACTTCTGCCTTCATACCTCTAAGGATATGAAGCCGCATCGTACCCCTCCTCGGGCAACGTACGATGCTAAAAGTGTATTGGTACGGTCGGACCATAAGATCACGACATAACTTCAAAATGCAAGATGGATGATGTGATGTGCATGACATGCCTACAACACTTCATATAACGTGATTCAAAAAGATAATTCAACTTCATCCAAGATGGGAATCAACCATATATATCATTCCCAAATCATGATCATCCGCAATATTAGACAATTGAGAATTAATACTTTCAAACAAATAAACTTCATCATAGAATTCAATGATTAACACATTTAATACTTATGCATACTCAATGATAAGGCAAGGATGCAAACCAAACGGTAGCAACCCCACTATATTTACTTCACTGGGAATATGGAACGGGACTAAGTACGATCCAGTAGTCCACCACCAGTTTTTGACACACACCTTAGTGCACAAATCAACGTAACAAATGCTATAAACAACGCCACACCTACGCACAATTCCAACCCGTCGCGAGCGACAACTCTCCCCATCACCACCAAACTGCAGCGACGCTACTTGATAATTTTATAACTTTAAAATTATAATAGCAGCGACATCAATCAAAAACTCCGGAAGCATCTACATAAAATTTCCCACAAGTTTTATATTCAATTGATAATTAAATTCCAACATCTAATTAGCCCAAACACGTCTACAAGATACACCCTGCAATCTGTTTTTGGACAGCAACATAGCCAGGTTCAAACAGCGATATCTTCTAAAGTATAACTCTGAATCGAGCGCATAAGTACTCGTTGGAAAGGTATGGCAAAGCTTTACATGATTCTAATACTGTTTATCACTAATTTCCCACGAAAAATCCCCAGAAATGGATAATACTACTGCTGTTTGCCCTCCCACAAAAAATCTGGACAGCACCTCTACCGATTCGCATAGGTAAACATGTAACCAATTGGATTGCAGCACAAATACAAAAAAATGATCACAAAAATCACCATGGGTTCTTCCTTTCCTCCTTTCTTTCTTCCTTCTTCCTCCCTCCAAACTCCAATGGAAGACTCGCACCCACACGACGGGGTACCAAGCGGGGAGGCTGCACCTTGGAGAGGAGGAGGTGGGGGCGGCTAGGGTTGAGGGGTGGTGCTGCAATCACATGGGGAAGAAGGAGAGGGAGAGAGGGGGGGCAGAGGCCAACAAAGGGGAATAGGGAGGGGGCGGCTACAACCAAAGGGGGATAGAGGAGGGGCGGCTAGGGTTAAGGGGGGAGAAACTAGTGGGCTCCCCACCACCAGATCGAGATCCACGGTCTAAACTCGCTCTCATGTCTGCTCCCGATCCTAGAGCACAAGTCCAACAAGAATTCTACTGTTTTACTGGTGAATGCTTTTAAAAGTTCCAAACCCCTGTAGCACAGGACCCGGAAGAGAAAATAAAGAAAAAATAATCTTCAATTTCTCTTCTTTTTGAAAATTGGGTATCACACTCTACCCCCCTTAAAAAGAATTCAACCTCGAATTCTGATGCTTCTATCAGAATGACAAAAGAAAGATTAATGAATCAACAAAACTCACACATAATGAAAAGTTCGGGTACTTCTGCCGCATCAGCTCCTAGGATTCAAGATACGCCGCAGACGACACTCTAGAGTCTGGTCTTGCTACACGGGAATCGGCTCTAGCTCGATTTGATGGCCTGGATTCCGCAAATACTTCCTCAACATAAAGACATGGAATACATGGTGTACTCTGATCATAGATTCCGATATTTGCATGTGCTAAGCCCAGGTGCCAACTCGGCTAATATAGTAGACGATCCTATATACCTCGGACAAAGCTTTCATGACACCAAATCGACATTGACATATGCAAGTACTTCAATGAATGTATATATGAATGCAATGCATATAGTGTTCCTATAGCCTAAACCAAACTTAGCCAAACAAAAGCAACTTCAAGAGAGCAACTTAATGCTTGCATATTTCTGGACAGCAGCACAACGGTTAATTGGTTTGCTCATAACTCACAAAATATGCATCCAAAAGAAGTAAACTAGGACTTTATGGAAAGCTTATAAAGTCCACTATACCTTGTTATTATCATCACAACAATATTTGACACTTAGAATTGTCAAACAATGCTAAACGTAAATTCTGTCCAGACTTGGACAAATTCAACTACTTAATTCAAAAATCCATAATTGGAGTCTCAGTCATCTAATTCAGGTGCTCCTAGACTTTTTAGAAAGCTAGTACAATTGTTTATAATTCATTTATAAACATATCAGGTTAATTCAATGCATATCAAGGTCAAAAGACATAAGAAAGGCTCTGCTGTCCGAATTTGGACAGATTCAGAGATCACACTTAAAACAGCTGTAACTTAAATTATAGAAAAGTGATAAAAAGTGATCCAAAATTTGTTGAAAAGATTAAGAAAAGTACTACAACTTCTTTATAATTTATAAGAACTTATTCGAAGATAAAATTGGGCAAACATGGTCAGTTTCGAAATCTGTATAGAATCTAGACAGATTCCAAGACTGGACTTGAGAAAATCATAACTCCCAAACTGCTAGACCTATGGTCTTGAAATTTTTACACAAGTAAGATAAAGAAGTTGGCTACAACTTTTATATATAACATCTCTACAGAAAAGATGGTTTACTTTATTGAACTAGCTGCATAACTAAAACTGGTCATGCAGTCCCAACAGCAAGCAATAGATTTTATTCAGGTTCATTACTCTTCTAAGAATAAGCGTTCATCGAAAGACTAATAACTTTAGGTTCTTCATTACGAGACACTTAGAACAAATATAAGTATAGAAGCAATATGATAACTTTTAAAATCATTTTAAGCCTAATCTCACATCATGCAAACAAGAATCAATTTAAGCATGTTATGCCTGCCCACATATTCATCCAAGCACATTCTATACATTATATCATCCCATAGAAGAACTCTTTTTTTAATTATACTATACATATATATCTATCCAATAACTCAAACAAATTGCATCTCAACCTAGACTTCACATGACGTAACTATTTCATACTTACGCATCACGCAATACAGGAAAACATGGCTTCACAACAATACGTATTGGCCTATTCAAACGTTCCTCACTATCTCTGTGTTTTAGCCCACGCTCCACATATACATAAACAAGATAACCATCCCAACCACTACGTCTATTCCCTCCCACCATACAACTTAATTAGCATGGATTGCGAAAGAGCTCACCACAACTAAACCAAACTCCCATGAAAAAAAATCCCTAAATAGAAAATTGACAATCAATAGCACAATTATTCATTTTGCTTCTACCTCTCACTACAAAAGCAATGATAACAATGAAATATTGTAAAATCATCTAAACTTCATGATCTACAACTTTTGTATTCAAAGGATAAATTTTTTTTCATCTACCATTTTTTAATTTGACGGCGACATACATGATCTGCTACCAGAACGTGACGAAACATGACACATAAATTCAAAATATCAAAACTCCCTGCAGCTAACAAAATTTTGCAAATATAAACTCATTGAAAAGATTATAACATTCCCTAAAACTTTTATTATAATGAGCGTCTCGGAATTGGTTTCCAAACCGATAAAACAATGCAACTCTTTTGTTGCAAAACTGATAGGATGAAACAATGGACAACTAAAATTCAAAAACCTATAACTCCTGCTGTACTCAACTTAAACTACAATTAACATGCATGGAAAAGTTTGAAAATTGTCCACGACTTTTGCAATAAAGTTGCAGCCAAAATTATCTTTATAGCGCTCAACTCTTCATGACCTACAGCTAAACTGCCTGAGATACTGCACATTAGAGATTCGACTTATATCCGGACAACCACCTCTCCCAATCTATTTAACAGAAAATTACAAGTAAATACCCATTTAAAAGGTATGAGAAGAACTAAAAGTTTTGCTTAAAGAGAACTCCCAAATTTGGGCTCTAAAACTATCAAAACACAGTCGATTTATTGGTGGTTATAACGACACCTAAAGTTCAGACACAACGGTGCAACAACTTCAGAGCAGCCTAACTCCAATTATATGCAATGAGAGTTACAAACCAATACTCTTTGGAAAGATCATGAAATTACTAAAACTTTCATAATCCAACAAAGACCAAATTATACCGTCTTCAATGTCTACTCTTCCGTACAAAATTAAAGACTCATTCTGCCAGAGACACCAACAAGGATGTTTTAGGAAACCCATAACTCTCAAATGTTTAGACCAAACCGGGTGATTAAGCATCCTATGGAAAGATGAAAAACATACTACAAAACATTCTAGATAAGTGAAGCCTGATTCAACCTCCAACTAATTTAAAATGCCTCCCAAAACCAAAGAACACATTAACAACAATATAAAAAAACAATATAAAATGAAACCCAAGGCATTGGTAGGTGCAATCAACACTAGGATTTTCCACTACCAAACTGGGGTGCAACTCCACAAAGTCTTAAAATAACACTCTACCAAATAGGTTAGAACACTAAGCACAACGATCAACAAATTCAACAACCTCATTTGTTAATGCCACTAAGGTCAAACATCCATGTATCGACAATGTATGAAACACCTGACATACCCGTCTCAAGCACTATAAAACATTGTTGTTATTACAATAGAATCCAACTACTAGAAATCTCCAAAATTATTCTGTTGATGTGAAGCGAATGGTGCTCATACCATGTAACGTCTTTTTTCTCCTCTCAAAAGAGATAAAATGTACAACACTCGTAAAGCAATGGAGGGATAACAACAAGAAAAACTAATGTTCTTCTTGATAAAGACTCATGCAAAAGCTTCATAAATATTACTTGCAACACTAAAATAATAACACGATACTATGCTCAACAGGAGTAATTGGACTTCAATAAGACAATCCACCTAACCAAACTACCTTGATTAACCTCACATACAACCATACCTCCTATTATTGCACTTGAACAATTTGTACCTCATGATGTCATAGGATGAATTCAAAGTAGTAGACATACATGATCTATCAAACCATCATTCATATGGAAAAAATCTCATCTGATGCAACAACCACGTCATAATAGAGATAGATGACTAACAAACATAAGCAACTTCCAGTTTAGCATTGACTTTGTTTAAGATAAAGCGGTCCAAATAATAATTCAACAAGCATGCATAGAGAACTGATCATAAAAAAATAAAACTACCATATATCATCAGCGATTAAAAAAATATAAAATGGGTTATCCATATCGTCCACATGACTAGCCTCCAACAACTAAAAATTATGCATAACTTTATGGCTATAGAAACAAACCAAAGAAGGAAAACATGCATGCTCTTCAACTATAATATAGACATAAATATCCACTTGAAATCACCCTATTTATTGTTAAAGATAAGGTTGCACACAACAAGAAAACCTATCATGTAAACATGGTTGAACTTATCTATCCACGTCATCTTACAAATTCACTTGAGTTCTACCAGTCTCAAGATTTCCTAGACAGTACAACATTGCCTTTGCTCTATGGAGACAAACCTATTGTACTCTAAGATCAAGTTGGCAAGTATCCATATTAGCCCAAAGGGGTGAGGCACAAAGCATTGCATCCATGGAAATATTACATTGATAAGTTGGGTTGTAACCCAACATTCAATCAGACTCAACAACATGATAAAACTACATTATATAGTGTTTCACACCACACCAAGCCGGATAGACCCACTATACACAAACTCAATAAACAATCGGTCCTACAAGTACTAGAACCCAAAAAATCCATTTTAAAAAAACATCCGCAGTCAAGCTTATAGAAACATATGATAGTAATAGCTCAGAGATTTGAAAAACATCGCATAAAAAAACATCATGACGATATGTATACAAACAAATACATTAGTAGCTTCACTTGCATAATAACTTCAAGAACAACCACATCAAGAAACCAATATTAAATAGAAGTAACATATCATATCAAGCATTAAGTTGTTAACGACATACCCCATCAAACCATAAAGGGATTTGGAGTAAGGGAGTTCTAGTCATCTATACAATAAAATACTAATATGAAAGATATATGAACCCATACCCTTCCTATATGTGCAAGTGTGTCAAATTTATCTCCAAATTGCGTAGAATCTAAAGCCTATCCTCTGATATCAACTGTAACACCCCGGGATCCACAAACACCCCAGAATGCTACTAAACTACACTTCTTACATCCGCATATAAAATTTCGTCAACATCTCCTTTGCAAAATCGCATAAATGAGGGGGCAACCGTGTATAAACATATATCATGCCAGAAAACATACTAAGTATTATTAATCGGCTAGCAAAGGGAAGTTAAACATACGACATGAACTAAATTAACCAGTGCGCACGACTAGTTAAAAAACACAAACATCCTTTGACAACAAGTTTCTAATTAAATCATGGCTACGCCTGGGCAGCGTTACTATGAGAGTGAAAGTGGACGCTGCTCTCCCCTCATTCCCAACATGTATCAAGTACCTGCTGAGTAATGCAAGAGTGAGATGACACATCTCAGCAAGTAAAATAATAACAAACTGTTCAACCACATAAGAACATTGTTTTACCACCACTTGATTTCACAACCTTCTTATTGCGTAGGAGCAGCCCGAATATAACGTACAACACACCTAGTTATCACACCTCGCAGGTAGAAACCACAATAGTAACATAGTAATGTCACACTTCATACATACCTCATGAGTGCAAATGTCTGCAAATGCAAGGATGACTTCTGCCTTCATACCTCTAAGGATATGAAGCCGCATCGTACCCCTCCTCGAGCAACATACGATGCTAAAAGTGTACCGGTATGGTCGGACCATAAGATCACGACATAACTTCAAAATGCAAAATGGATGATGTGATGTGCATGACATGCCTACAACACTTCATATAACTTGATTCAAAAAGATACTTCAACTTCATCCAAGATGGGAATCAACCATGTATATCATTCCCAAATCATGATCATCCGCAATATTAGACAATTGAGAATTAATACTTTCGAACAAATAAACTTCATCATAGAATTCAATGATTAACACATTTAATACTTATGCATACTCAATGATAAGGCATAGGATGCAAACCAAACGGTAGCAAGAACCACTGTATTTACTTGCCTTCACCGGGAATTTGGAATGGTACTAAGTACGATCCGGAAGTCCACCACCTGTTTTTTTACACATACCTTAGTGCACATATCAACATAACAAACGCTAATAAACAACGCCCCACCTACGCACAATTCCAACCCGTCGCGAGCGACAACTCTCCCCATCACCACTAAACTGCAGCGGCGCTGCTTGATAATTTCATAACTTTAAAATTACAACAGCAGTGATATCAATCAAAAACTCCGGAAGCATCTACAAAAAATTCCCCACAAGTTTTATATTCAAATGATAATTAAATTCCAACATCTATTAGCCCAAACACGTCTACAAGATAGACCCTGCAATCTGTTTTTGGACAGCAACATAGCCGGGTTCAAACAGCGATATCTCCTATAGTATAACTCCGAATCCAGCGCATAAGTACTCGTTGGAAAGGTATGACAAAGCTGTACATGATTCTCATACTGTTTACCACTAATTTCATACAAAAAATCCCAGAAACTGATAATACTACTGCTGTTCGCCCTCCCACAAAAATTCTGGACAGCACCTCTACCGATTCGCATAGGTAAACATGTAACCAATTGGATTGCAGCACAAATACAAAAAAATGATCACAAAAATCACCTTGGGTTCTTCCTTTCCTCCTTCCTTTCTTCCTTCTTCCTCCCTCCAAACTCCAATGGAAGACTCGCACCCACACGACGGGATACCAAGCAGGGAGGTTGCACCTTGGAGAGGAGGAGGTGGGGCGGCTAGGGTTGAGGGGTGGTGCTGCAATCACTTGGGGAAGAAGGAGAGGGAGAGAGGGGGGGTGGCGGCCAACAAAGGGGAATAGGGGAGGGGGGCGGCTGCAACCAAAGGGGAGGCGGCGGCTAGGGTTAAGGGGGGAGAAACTAGTGGGCTCCCCACCACCGGATCGAGATCCACAGCCAAACTCGCTCTCACGTCTGCTCCCGATCCCAGCGCACAAGTCCAACAAGAATTCTACTGTTTTACTAGTGAATGCTTCCTAAAAGTTCCAAACCCCTGTAGCACAGGACCCGGAAGAGAAAACAAAGAAAAAAATAATCTTCAATTTCTCTTCTTTTTGAAAATTGGGTATTACAACCATGCAAACAAGAAGCTAAGTAAAATAGCGTCATCTCTTTTGTCCCTTTTCATTTTCTATTTTCTATTTCCCTTTTGTTTCTTATTTTAAAGATGAAATTCCGATTCAAATTCAATCTGGCTTTGATTCACAAAATGAACATGCATCAAAAAAATCTCAGCATGGGATGAAAGGTTTATTTTATTTATTTACTTATAAATGTGTTTATTCATTCATTTACTTCAAATGCTCCAAACGTGAAATAGACACCGATATTAATTTTAGAATCTTATTATCCTTAAATGTACATACGAATTGAAAGTACATCCAAATATGAATATTAATTACTTATATAAATTAGGAGAAGTTAATATAAAATATTTATCAAAAGTTACTCTAACTCAGAAAAGAATGTTTTATATAGTTCTTGAAGGGTATAATCTAATCTAATAAATTGAAACTGTTTTTATTCTTGTTTTTAACTAACATTGTTTTGATATTATTATTTATTCTATAAAGGGTATATTCCAAAGTATAATTCTTCATCAGAGACATTTTACTTGGTTTCTTTTTTTGAGAAATTTTGCTAATCCCAAAATCATGTTTTTGGGTGTTACAATAGGCATAGCCAACTTTCCAAGTGCCATCACTTGGTGCCCTCCGATGCCACAGAGAGAAAAGGTTGAATTTTGCATCTTATCTTCTAGCTCCTGCATCTGCTTAATGGCCTTCGCAAATATGATATATGTGCACTACCTATATCAACTAGAACATTATGAATGATAAAGCCTTTTATTACACATGAGATCACCATGGCGTTTCTTTGTGGATAATCCTTGAGACAAAGGCTTTCTAGAGAAATGTGTAAGGTATATGGGAGCATTTGGTCTTGATGTAGGGTCCTTGAACACCCACATGCTACACCCATCTTTGGGCCTCTTTCTTTTGCTTCTTGTTGCTTGGTTCGAACCTCGAGCCCCCATTGATGGGGAGCACAAGCTTCCTGATTGTTGACGATGAAGCTTGATGACTTGCCATGCTTTTCATCGTGATGTTGCATGCTATGGCCGTGAATCATCGAAGGTGGGCGCCAATGTTGGTGACTCATTTTT